>JAIUZE010066734.1:0-31102 GCA_022085475.1 Heliosperma pusillum | reverse complement strand
TCTTAATTTTTTGATCACAAATTTATTGTAAATTTGTATTGTACTGGTGGATTGTAGTGTAAAAAATTTATATAATTAATATCATAGGTCATCATATTATATATTCATATCATATTATATACTCTTAGGTAATGTCATATCATAGATAATTGGTGTAGAGAGGAGAGAGGGTAATTAATTGTTCTGTAAATTGTCGTGGGTCCCACTTGCCATAAAAAAGGGGAAAAGGTGAGTTTTTTCCAGCCAATAGGAAGGCTGGAAAAAACTCAGCTTTTATATATAGGGTGGATAACCGAAAATAAAAAGTATTTTTTTTAAAAAAATAGTATTTTTTTTAAATAAAGAGTTGCTTTAAGGGTTATTATACACATGTTATCCATGTATGATGTACCATTATTTACACTGCATATTCGGTATTCCCCACAAAATTTATGACCATTTAGAAAATACTTCGTATATTATAGGTCACATGGCAATATTAACTCTCGTATATAAAGTTCTTCCATTGTAATATAAAATGTTTAATTATTGAGATTATCAAGATATGACATAATAACAAAAAGAACTTTTGTTTTTTAATTGCACTTGCTCTACGAAACTTTAGACCAAACCATATTAAAAAATTTAGTAAGAACGAAAGAGGATGGATACTAACATTGGGAAAGGGTTAGGAGGGACAAAATGATAAATACACATAAAATGTTGCTTCTTCCAAGAGTTCCAACATTTCTAGCCATTTTTATTTTGCTCTTTGGTTGAGAGAGATTTTGTTTTTCTTGAAAGTTTTAGTGATGAGTTATTGATGAAATAGTGTGTTTCATTGATATTGTATTTATATAAGTTGGAAAGTTGAGTTGAAATGACAATTTGGAACTATATCTAAAATAGCAAATCTCATAGAATCTATACCAAAAAAAAAATGATCCATAAAATATAGAAGAAAATCAACAAATATCGAATAAAATACCAATATAAATAGTTCTATATCATAAGTCCCACAATTGATGTTTTTATCCTTGTACAAATATAACAAGAAAATCTATAACTTGATATAGTAGATTATTTTTTTGATCACGTATTTGAGACTTTAGAGATAGTCTTATAATAAATCAATATATATATATATATATATATATATAGAGCAAAGATCAATTGAGTCCAGCCCTTTCCTTAGAGTCCTTGAGTCCTCTTTAGGGCCATTGGATATGGGGAGATGGATGGCTAAGATTGATACTCCAAAAAGGTGATTAATATCACTCTCTCTCTACCATTCACTAATTAATCACTAATCCACCCTAATTCAATATATATACTTTTTCTCACAATTACTTCTCTCTCTATCTCACATAATATCCATTCTCTCCTCTCTCTAAAACCCTAATAAATTCAAAATCCAAATAAATCATTCATCCTCCATTGTTCACTCAACACCACCCAACACCACCCAACCACCACCAACACCGACGCACACCCACCACCCTACAAAAAATAACCCACCATTCACTTACCACTGCCGCCACGACTTCCCCTGCCACCGACCTCCCCTGCCACCACTCGACAACACCATCGTCGGACTTCCCTCCTCACTGCCACCACCTTTTTTTCTCCAGATCTGCCTCCCTCACGCCACCCTCCCTCCTCCGCTGTCCCTACCACCAACCTCCACCACAACCCCCTCCGCCGCATGCTCTCGTCCGCCTCCCTCCCTCTTCTGCCACCACCCTCCTCCACCTCTACCGCCTTTTCCCTCTCAGTCTTTTTTTTTTCGGTTTTGGCATCCACCGGCCACCATTGCGACTCCTCCTCCCTCCGGTCGACCCACCACCTCCCTCCTCCTCTGCCTCCAGTCGACTTACCGCCTCGTGGTGGTGGTTCTGTGGGTCGGGGGAGGGTTCTGGGTTGGTAAGGATGGGGTCGGGGTGGTCAGATCTGGTTGGGTTGTGGGAGGTGGCGGTGGTGGGGGGCTGTCAAGGGTTTGTTTGTTTTTTTTTTGTTTTCTTGTTTGTTTTGTTTATTTTTTGGTTTTCTTGTTTGTTTTGTTTGTTTTTCTTTTATTTTTTTTCAGATTTAAAAAAAATGTGTCAAATGTGGACGTCTTTTAAAGTAACACATATTATCTTTTAAAGTAACACATATTATCTATTAAAGTAACACATATTATCTATTAAAGTAACACAAATTCTTTATTAAAGTCACATATATCGTTTATTAAAGTAACACTAATTATTAATTCTAGATCTGAAAAAAAGGTGTCAAGTAATAATGACTTCTATTAAAGTAACACAAATTCTCTATTAAAGTTACCCATTTTATTTATTAAAGTCACATATATCGTCTATTAAAGTTACACATTTTATTTATTAAAGTCACATATATCGTCTATTAAAGTTACACATTTTATTTATTAAAGTCACATATATCATCTATTAAAGTTACATATTTTATTTATTAAAGTTACACATTTTATTTATTAAAGTTACACATTTTATTTATTAAAGTCACATATATCATCTATTAAAGTAACACACAGTATTTATTAAAGTAACACTATTTAAGTAACACAAAATGACCTTAAAAGTTACACTTATTGATGTCAGATCTGTTTCTTTTTTTAGTCTTTACTCTTTTTTTTTTTTTTTTCTAGATCTACCTTTTTTGTGAGTGTGGGCTGGTTTGTGGTGGTTGGATTACAGTTACACTCATAGAGGACTACAGTTACACTCATAAAGTATTGCAGTTACATTCTTAGAGGACTACAGTTACACTCATAAAGGACTAACTTTGTAGTTTCAACATGTAATAAAATTCAAAAAATTCCACTAAAAATGACCTAAAATAACTAAAGTTACACTTGTAAAATATTAGAGTTACACTCGTAAATAATCAAAGTTACACTTGTAAAATGTTAAAATTATATAAATTCAAATTTTTATATACAAAACCGTCTCAAAAAAAATAAAGTTACACCCGAAAATCAGCAAAGTTACACTCGTAAAATGTTAAAATTATATATATTCAAATTATTATAGAGAAAACCGTCTTCAAAATTTAAAGTTACGCTCGAAAATATTAAAGTTACACTCGAAAAGCATCAAAGTTACACTCGTAAGGTGTTAAAATTGTTTAAATTCAAATTTTTACATACAAACCGCCTTAAAAAGTTAAAGTAACACTCTACAATATTAGAGTTACACTCGCAAGCATCAAAGTTACACTCGAAAATCATCCAAGTTACACTCGTAAAATGTCAAAATTATATAAATTCAAATTTTTATACAAAACCGTCTAAAAAATATTAAAGTTACACTCGAAAATCAGCAAAGTTACACTCGTAGAATGTTAAAAGTATATATATTTAAATTATTATATCAAAACCGTCTTTAAAATTTAAAGTTACGCTCCAAAATATTAGAGTTACACTCGAAAAGTATTAAAGTTACACTCGTAAGGTGTTTAAATTGTTTAAATTCAAATTTTTGTATATAAACCGCCTTAAAAACTTAAAGTTACACTCTAAAACAGTAGAGTTACACTTGCAAGCATCAAAGTTACACTCATAAATTTCAGCAGCTAAAAAGTGCTCAAAAGTGCTTAAAAGTGTTTAAAAAGTGATTAAGTAAAAGCTAGAAAGAGAAAGTTAATTAATTAGTGTATAGGTAATTAATTAGTGATAAGTGTATTTTTTAATCTCCCAAATCTCAGCCATCCATCTCCCTCATCCAATGGCTAGGATGAGGACTCAAGGACTCTAAGAAAATGGTGGACTCAATTGAACTAAGCTCTATATATATATATATATATATATATATATATATATATAATTAGGATCATGTGAGTCCACCCTATCTTTTTGAGTCCGTGAGTCCAGGATACAATATCACAAGTTATACTAAACAGTATCACAGGATATACTGTACAATATCACACAACTGTAACACTTTTTTGCGCACTATTAGTAACTTTTTTTTCTCATACTTTTTTTCACTCCAATTGATTCTACTATCGAAGCTCCGACAAAACCATCATTCTCTCGCCCTTTCATGCCGGAAAGTCACTAATAAGTGTGTTTCACTTAAGTTTATTGTCTAAAACTTCTTTTATCAAATTTCCTCTCTACTAAGCATCTTTGCCTCCGACATTTTTCTTCATAGCCGACGACGACACCCCTAATTTAACGACGACAATGACATATTTTGTTGTGATTGGGGGTGGTGTGAGCTCCGAGTAAGAGTAATTTGTATAGGTGGAGGAATATGAAGATTTAAAAGAAAACATGGGATAAATAATGGGTGACGACGGTGGCGGATAAATGTTTGCTTGTGTCATCTAGGTGCTTAGATATGTCGTCGTTATTGGTGGTTGGGTGGTCGTCGTAAACGGCGAGTAGTATGATATAAAATATTTTTAACCCTTTTGTACTGTTTTTTTTTGTGATACTGTTTAGTATAACCAGTGATATTGTTTAGTGTATTCGGTGATATTGTATAGCTGGACTCACGGACTCAAATATTTAGGTGGACTCACCGGATCTTGCCTCTCTCTATATATATATATATATATATATATAGAGAGAGAGAGAGAGAGAGAGAGACCGGATCCGGTGAGGCAGCTAATTATGGCGAGGCGGCAAGCCTCACCAAATTCATTCATTAAACTTGGACTTTGTTTGTTTTGTGAATCTCAGACCTTAATATGTGAATCTGAGACTTTGTTTTGTGAATCTGAGACCTTATCATGTGAATCTGACACCTAATTTCTAATATGCATTGGGCTGAAAAATTGTTGGGGTCATTCCTAAGTTTTCATTTGACCCAAAATCATTTCTCTCTCTAAAAAAATAAAAAGCCCAAAACACTTAACCTCTCTCTCTCTAAAAAACTAACAAAAAATATATCTTCATAAAATCTTCATAATATCACAGACATCATCTTCATGCATAAATTTAGGTAATTCAATCAATCATATAAGTTTGTTAATTGCATCATTCAATCAATTGCATAAATTTAGGTAATTCAATCGATCATTCATTCAAATTTTCGATCAAAATTTTTGATCATTCATCTAGTTAATTGATCATTCCATCAATCAATCAAAGACGAAGATTTCCAGGTAATTTCCAGTAAATTTCCAGAGCATAATAATATAGGTTTGTTAATTCAATCCTAAATCGATCATAGATCGATGATATAACGATCGATTGATATTTCCTTGATGATAAAAGGCTCGCGATTTACTTATTACATTATTTTCGTCGATTTGCAGCTGTAATTGCTATGGAGATTGTAGATATCGCAACGGTTGCTGATAATACAACGGTTAAAACAGGTATTTTTTTTTTAATTTTTTCGCTAATTAATGTTTTCTGAATCATAGATTGTGTTTTATGAATTCATATGTTAAGTTTGTGAATCTGAGTCCTTGTTTAGTGAATATTGAAGCTTCATCTGTGAACATATATAAAAGATAATACTCTGAAACTTGATCGAAATTAATAAGATCATGTACTTTGCTCGTTTCCTTATTTTGTGAATCACAATCCTTGTTCAGTGAAACTTAGACCTTGTTTTGTGAAACTTAGAGCTTGTTTTGTGAACCTAGAAGATAATATTATAAAACTGACTACTAGCTAAGTGGTTAAAATCATCTTCTCTGCTCTATTCTATTGTTTGTGAATCTAAGAGATTTTTTTGTGAAACTTAGAACTTGTTTTGTGAAAGTAAAAGATAATATTATGAAACTTGAAACTTGCTGTGTCTATTATTTTGTGAATCTTGTAGGCCTCGTTTTGTGAATTATACAGCTTGTTTGAGTTCTTGTTAATCTGGTTTTGTTGAACCTTTTATCTCCTTAGGTGTTGATTCCAATGTCAACTCCAACGCTCTAATTCTGGTCAGTTGTGGTGTGACGCCTCGTGTCGGTTGTAGTGAGGATCTTTGCTCTAATGTTGGTTCTGGTCAGGATGGTGAGGTCCTACTGTTGTCTCAACAACCCCTACAATGCCAACTATTTCCACGCCTACTACTTTGGTAATTTACACACCGTGTGGTAGTGAGCAATGGATAAGTAGGATTGAAGAGAAGTTTACACCGGTGATTGGCAAAACATTTGTGGACTTAGAGTCAGCGATAATGTTCTACAAAATTTATGCTATTGCTTGTGGGTTTGAAGGAAGGCTGTCTTCAACTAAGAGGTTTCATGATGGTATTATTCGAACAAAAGTCATGGTTTGCCATCGTGAAGGTTTTAATAAGAGGAAAAGACGTCCTCCCTAAGCTGGTGCACAAACGAAGACAAAATCAACTGCTAAAACCGGCGCGAAAAAGGGTGGAGGTGGAGATGAGGCTGAGAGTTCTAATAGGCGAACAGGTACCAGGATAACCAAGATTAAAAGGTGGGGGTGTGAAGCGATGATCAAATTCATGTTCGAAAAAGGCATGTACAAGATTCAACTATTCTACGAGGGTCACAATCACCCACTGACTCCGGTGAAAGATAGGGAATTCGAGAAACTTGCAGAAAATATAAATAAATTGGAAGCATATCATAAGCAGTTGATTATCCAGAATTCGAGAGTGAATGTTGGGCCTAGTTTAACATACAACTTATGCAAGGAGCAAGCAGAGGGTTTCGAAAATGTGGGAGCTTCCCTTAGGCAATTCAAGAATTTTCAACGGAATGTGAAGTGTCTCCTTAACTGTAAGGATGGACAAATGTTCATATCGCGTTTGGAAACCCTTAAAGAAACGAAAGGGTTGGAATTTGCTTATGAAACGGATACTGACGGATCTTTGACAAGGATTTTTTGGACAGATGCAGAGTCCAAGAGATCTTACGCATTGTTTGGTGATGCATTTTCATTTGATCCTACATATGGGACAAACAAATACAACATGAAATTCACGCCTTTCACTGGCATTGACCATCATAAGAAATCGGGAACTTTTGGATGTGCTCTTTTAGACCATGAGGACGATGGAGCATTTATTTGGGCGTTTCAGCAATTTTTGAAAGTAATGGGTGGCAAAGAACCACATTACATCATCACTGACCAAGACCCAGCAATAATAATTGCAGTTCCAGGTCTGTCTGTGAATCTCAGACCTTATTCTGTGAATCTTTGAGCCTTTTTTTTTGTGAAACTTGGTTAAAATGACCTCTTCTTACTCTTTTTCTTATTTGGTGAATCTCAGACCTTGTTTAGTGAATCTTAGAGCCTTTTTTGTGAAACTTGGTTAAAATCACCGGTTCTTACTCTTTTTCTTATTTGGTGAATCTCAGACCTTTTTCTGTGAATATTAGACATTGTTCTGTGATACTTGGTGAATCATTTAGTTATACTTTTTGGTGAATCGAGAGACATCATTTGTTAGACAAAGCTTTTGCATGTGGCACATTATGACATAATATGAGATTAAAAAATGATCTTGAAAATATGAGATAATGTGATTTAGTGATTTTGCAGCCGTGTTCAAAAAAGCTAGACATCGCTTTTGCATGTGGCACATTATGAAAAAAGTAACAGACAAGGTTGGGAGCAAAATTTGCAAAGAAACTGAGTTCTTAAGCCGTCTGAACAATGTTGTCTGGAATGACGACATAGAGCCTGAGGAATTTGAAGAGAATTGGGATAAGGTCATGAGGGAGTTCTCGTTAGAAGGACATAAATGGTTGACTGACAAGTTTGCAGAACGAGACCAGTGGATACCCGCTTATTTCAGGAATGTGCCAATGGGAAACATTTTAAAAACCACACAAAGATCAGAGAGTACGAATAGCTTCTTCAAGAGATTTGAAAATAAATATGGGACTCTCGTGGAATTTTGGATGAGATTTGAGAGTGCCATGGACCAACAAAGGCACAATCTAAGGCTTCTTGAAGCACAGCGCGATAGTTCAATGACTGAAACAAAATTCGGGTCAAAATGGGAGGACCAAGCAGTGAGGGTCTATACGCATGAAGTGTTCCCAGAGTTCCAAAAGGAGGTTCAGTTTTCGATAAATGCGAGTAGTGTCTGTGGATATACCCCACCAGATCCAGTAACTAACTTTGAGGTTTCAATGGTTGAGGACGCGAACAAGCGAAAGAGATATGCGGTTGAGTACAATATGAGAACACTGGATGTAAGTTGTTCCTGTAAAATGTTTGAAAGGAAAGGTATTTTATGCAGCCACATCATCTATATTTGCTCAGCGAAGTTTAAGGAATTACCTGAGAAATACATCTTGCGTAGATGGAGAAAGGATGCACTCAGAAACCCAGTTCATGATTCGAACGGAAACCTTCTGGAAAACTACGATTCTGCTGCTAATAAGAAATTTGGAATGCCTCGTGTGTGGTCTGAGATATATACAACTCTTGGTATCCTAAAAACTAAAGAAGATTCCGATCTGAGTGAGTTTGCTGAGCTAATTAGAGAATTCCGAAAGAAGTTGGAGCCAAACCCAAAGCCTTTGACAAAGGAACAGGAATTGGAGGTCCTTCTGAAATGCAAGATTCCAAAAGAAGTCAAGATCCTACCACCTAAGGTCTCTAAGAATAAGGGTAGTGGTAAAAGATTGGTGAGTGGTAAAAATAAGGCAATTATGAAGGCAAAAAAACCGAAAAGGTTGTGTGCTAAGTGTAAACGTATGTCACACCATGATAAAAGGAATTGTCCAAATGCTTTTGCAGAGCTTCCTCCCGAAGATCAAGTATGTGATTTTAGTTTCACTTCTGCTTTTTTTGTTCTGAAATGTGAATCTAGCTCCTGATTTTGTGAAACTTCGACTAGATTTTGTGAAACTTAGCCCTAGATTTGTGAACAAGTTCTGAAACTTTTGCTGTTTTTCTTATTTGGTGAATTTCAGAGCTTATTTTGTGAATGTCAGACTTTTTAATATGAATCTTAGAGCTTGTTTTGTGACACTTTGTTTAACAGGGTGAGACATCAGGAGAAGAAGAAGAAGAGGAAGAAGAAGAGTGTAGAGAATGATGGCGATGTGAGCATGATGACGATGGAAAGAGAACAAGTTTTATTACGTTTACTTTGATTAACTCTTTCTCTTATCTTGATTTTGGGAAACTTCGACAAGATTTTGTGAAACTTAGAGCTTGATATTTGAACATAGAAGGTCTGAAACTTATTTTGTGAATGTCAGACCTTATTTTGTGAATGTCAGACCTTATTTTGTGAATGTCAGACCTTATTTTGTGAATGTCAGACCTTATTTTGTGAATGTCAGACCTTATTTTGTGAATGTCAGAGCTTTTAATATGAATTGGTAGAAGACGAAGAACACGAAGAAGAGTGTTGCTTAAAATTAACAGTAGGTTGTCTAGGCCAACTTCTCAATCCTATCCTTTTTCTTCATTTTCAATGGTTTACGGTGTTGATGTCGATTATTATGATTATGATTTTATTTTAACAGAATTTGATGTCAATCGTTTTCATATGAATCTATTGGATTTTGTTAGCCATGTTGTCATTTGGTTGTTATGAACATAGATATGGCCCTTACATTGGTTTGCGACTTGCAAAGTAATGGTCATAAAACTCAAATATTGAAATTGGAAACTTTAATTACATTTAATTGGAAATGTTAATTAGACTACAATGAAACTTTAATTACATTCAACAAAAATTCCTAAGATTAACGTTTGCTTTGAAGGCTCATTTCTTGGCTTTATCAATAAGTGAAAACCTACACAAACAAAAACAAGTACAATATTCAGCAAAGTTAATTACGAAATATTCAGCAAAGTTATGAAGGAATGGAATTCACGTCATTTTTCGTATATTAATGAAATATAACGAAGTGTACCTTTTCGTATTTTTATCCCATTTGAGAAGTTTCAACATTATAGACTTTCGATATTCTGGAAAATTCTGCAAAGAGTGACGTATATTAATGAAATATATTCATGCTCCTCAAAATAGTCACTTTCGTATACTAATGAACTTACCTCAAAATAGTCACTTTTCGTCCATAAACTTTGATCATCTAATGCACTCAACCACTTCAGCACAAAAATTCCACAATCATAACTAGATTCACAAAACAAACTCTTAGATTCACATAATAAGGTCTCAGATTTACATAATAAGGTCTAAGATTCACATAATTAGGTCTGAGATTCACAAAACAAAGTCTTAGATTCACAAAACAAGTTCTCAGATTCACAAAAGAAAGTCTTAGATTCACAAAAGAAAGTCTTAGATTCACAAAAGAAAGTCTTAGATTCACAAAACAAGTTCTCAGATTCACATACTAAGGTCTGAGATTCACATAATTAGGTCTGAGATTCACAAAACAAAGTCTTAGATTCACAAAACAAGTTCTCAGATTCACAAAAGAAAGTCTTAGATTCACAAAACAAGTTCTCAGATTCACAAAAGAAAGTCTTAGATTCACAAAACAAGTTCTCAGATTCACATAATAGGTCTGAGATTCACAAAACAAAGTCTTAGATTCACAAAACAAGTTCTCAGATTCACATAATAATGTCTGAGATTCACAAAACAAGCTCTAACCCAGATTCACATAATAATGTCTGAGATTCACAAAACAAAGCGTCAGATTCACATAATAAGGTCTGAGATTCACAAAACAAGCTCTAACCCAGATTGACATACCTTGTTGTTTGTTGTGGAACATCCAAATTGACAACTTCATTAAGGTGCATGTACAGCAAAGATCTGTAAGACTTTCCAAGAATTGTTGCAACATTGTACAACTGAAAAGAAAGAGGCAATAAAAGATCAAATATATTTTCGGGGTATACTTTTAAAAGATTAAAAACAAATATTTTGGAAAAAAATCATACAATCTCTGAGGCATGGTGGTTGTCTTCATCCACATTTATACTTTGCATAGAGTCAAGGATGAAATTCTTTCACTGCTTTAAGTCGCAGATACAAGCCCACCAATGCTTCAACTTCTTGTTATGCAAAGGAATAAAAACCTGAGAAAGTAAATGTACATCAGAAACCAATCAACAATACTTGTGAACAACAGTAAATAAATAACAAAATGAATAGCAGAACTGACCATGTCGATATGGCTACCATCAGCTGGAATGTATTGGGGCTTTATGTATTGACCCCAAATCTCCGGGTTAGTCTCTGCATCAACAACCTGCATCTCACAAAAATGCAATTTGTACAATTTTTTCGAAACAAATTTAAGAATGCAAAATACTTGAATATCAACGTCTAAAGGATTTGACGCTCACATATACTGTTGTTGGCAAGTAAAGCACATTTGATCTACCCACTGTGCGCTTAATCCCAACAAGATCAATGATCTACAAAATAAAATTGTGTTAGGAAAAAGAGACATCGAGTGAATCATCCAGTTTCACGAAATCAACTTAGTTTCACAAACTAAGATCTAGGATTCACAAAATAAGGTCTGAGATTCACCAAATAAGGAACATGCATAATATTTACCTGATCCATAATAAGCCCACGCGATGTAAGGCTCTGCAACGCATCTCTAGTGACCTCCATCCACGGAGTGGACACCAGAACCTCACTTAATTATTGAACAAATGCAATTAGTACATATATCTCTCAAAAAAATTTTTGAAAAAAAATCAAAGAAAAAGTATGACATTACTATGCAATTGCCTTTGTTCTTCTCCCAACACAAGTCACCAATTCCTTGTTAGTGAAAGGTAGTCCCAAAGAGGAACTCAATTCTAGTGCATCTTTTTCGACTATTTCTTTGGATAGGTTCCCAGAACATGTAGCAATTTGATGGCACACCCTCAATGCAAAGCGCCTGAGCTGAGCTTCCTATTAATGCAAAAAAAAAAACCAAAGGTTTCAAAAAAACTGTGGAATATTAAAGTTGGTGCAAATGTATAAAAATTAAATTAGATGTTGAAAAGAAAACTTACAGTATTTACGGTTATTAGAGAATTAGTTTGGTTCCCTTTGTAATTCTCCAATATGTTCAGCAAATAGAGGCCATTATCAATTTGATTGCATTTCAGAATGGATTTTGGGACAAACACTTCAGGCATTGCCATCGAGGTAAGGCCTGTCACTGATGGCAACTTTGATTGAAGAAGGTTGATGAGCCTGTCTTGCTGTATGAACAAAAGAGTAATTAGTGAGAGAAATTAAAAAGGTCATAGACTCAGAACGCAGTCCCAAAGTGGATACAAGAGACGTACCGTGGGTTTATAAAAAGGAGTGTAATCAACAGATATGTCTTTCATGGGATGGATGATTCATTTGCAAGATTCTGGTCTTAGATCGAAACAAACCAAGAATGGTGGGCATGAGGGAGCGATGATTGGAGTCAAAATCTGAAAGACAAAAGAAAAAATGCACTGAATTAAAAAGACAAGTCCACCTTCTCATCTATATTTTAAAAATAAACGTAAGAACAGATAATAAAACCAAATAAAAGACTTACTAATTGCGCTGCAGCAACATCAACATTGTCCAGACACTGGAACAAAAATAGCATCATGTGTGAGTAATGGTTATAACTAAACTCCATGTAAAATGGAGTTATAGAGAAGGGGTAGTAAGACTAACACTAACACTGTCAGTGGAATGTGGCACAAATAATCGACAAGCAGAATCCCGTGATCTCAAGCTCTCACCACTGTTTAGGATTTCACACCAGACATTTATCACATCGGGAGATACTTGATCACCTTCAACCAAACTCTTCAATTGCCTCCTTGTCAATGTCTGGGTTTCACTTTTGAAAAGAAACTCCCTGGAAGCATAGGTCACACACACATTTTAAGTAAGTTTCACAAAATCACCATCCAGTTTCACAAAACAAGCTCCAGGATTCACAAATTAAGCAGTAAGTTCAGGTTTCACCAAAAACACCTAACAGTTTCACTAAATCAGGTCCAAGATTCACATAACAACATCTAAGATTCATATAACAAGGTCTGACATTCACAAAATAACGTCTGAGATGTACCAAATAAGGAAAAAAATCAGGAAAATGTAATTTTTAACCACTTATGATAAGATACATACCTTTCATCAAGTGATTCCACAAGGATGAAATCCAATACATTCTTCTCCGCTTGAGTAAAATCCTTGAGAATATTAGTGTTTCTTTGGAGATACGGAGATCGATAGACTTCTGCTGGAACTATAGGCCTCTTGTTACGAGCTGTCTTCACACGAACACCTCGACGAGTGTAAACAGCTGGAGTTTGTGTTATATCAACTAGATCTACTTCCACTGTGGGCTCAGAATGGTCAGGTTCAGGTTCGGCTTGATCAGATTCAGGTTGATCAGCTTCACCATAAGATGTGGAAGGTTCAGGTTGAGGTTCAGTTTCAGGTTGACGTTGAGGTTGAGGTTCGGTTTCAGGTTGAGGTTGAGGTTGAGGTTAAGATAAAAATTCTTCGGGTTGAGATAAAATATGGTCATCAAGTGGTAGGAGCCTAAAGGATGGGCATTCTGGTTTTGGTGGTGAATGATGTGGCTGTATTGGTTGGAAGGCTTCATCCATAATCTCCAGTGCCGCCAACAAATCAGCCTCAGACCACCCAGTAATTCTCTCCGTATTCTCCGCAATATTCTCAACATTACAAGACAAAATATTCTCCTCGTTCTGCTCATGCTCCTCATTATCCACAATCTCCTTCACCTCCACAGTCTTCCCATTATCCTCATCCTTCCTATTATCCTCATTCCCACACTTTTCTTGTTGGGATAACCTAAAACCTTCTGCCATACCATCCGCAGCTGCAACTAGTTTATCAACTGTTGGTGAGGAATGTAGCTTGCTGGGAGCTTGGCTAGCAAGACTTTTGTACTGCAAAAAGGCTTGAGCCAAGACCTTTGTGGATTCCGCAAATTTATCAACAAACTCACTAATACTGCCTGAATTGCTAGATACAGCAGGAGCAGCAGTTTCAGCATGTTCAGGTTGTTGCTCAGGTTGTTGTTGTTCAGAAGAAGAAGCACCAAGACTTTTGGAAGTCTGCCGAAAGTCAATTTTAAGAAGCGAAGAAGGTGCATGTGGCATATGCTGACTCATTACAAGCGGAGGCTCAACAGAACCTCTGCCAAAAGTTCTCGTCTTAGAATTTTTGTCGTTCAGTTCATCATTAATTCTCTTCAATATAGCTTCTGTTGTCCAGGTGAAGAGTGTCGGAAACTGGCGACTAACAAGGCGTGATTTGAAGACACACCGGTCGAGATAAACAAAAACCAAGGCCATAATTGGGCCACCAAACCAGTTTTCTTTCAACTGTTTGGTCTCAAACTCTTCCTTTTACCAAGACTGAACTTGGTCAGCCAACTTCCTTTTGATGAAGTTGCACCAGTTGAAATCAGAGATCGAGTCGGTGTTTGCAAGACTTTTAAGAAGTTTCAAACTGGCCTGATTCCCTACAACACCCCCTAAAAGAGCGGAGAAAATGTAAATGATGAAATTGCGCTTGAAATCATCTCCTCCTTCTTTTTGTGTAGGGAGCTTGGCCAGAATGTCTTTGACATCAATGGAATCATTGCCGAATTGGCTTTTGAACTTCTCCAAAACAGACAGATAAACAGGGCACTTATCTCCATTAGACGCTTCAATGACAACATTTGGACCCATCGGTAATCCCAGGGAAAGATATATATCTTCCTCTAAAATCGGAAGCTTCCCGTCCAACATGCATCCTTTAATCGGGTCATAATTCGAAACTAGCCAATATGCCAAGCTTCCCGGAACTTTCTTTATTTGAAGAAGCAATAGAGAACCAAATCCCATTTCTTGGATAGCTTGAATTTGTTTCTCTGATAGCGGACTATCCTCATTGTGAAGAAAGTGGTAAAGCCCAGCTGGAGACATCCTGGTCCTCAACACCGGCAATCGCTCTTTATAGTTTCTTTTCTTTTTAGTTGGTTCACATACTTCACTAGTAGAGCTAGCTGGTGTTGATCGCTTCATATTAGGTCTGATACTCACAAAACAAAGTCTCAGATTCACATATTAAGGTCTGAGATTCACAAATTAAGATCTGATATTCACAAAACAAAGTCTGAGATTCACATGATAAGGTCTCAGATTCACAAAACAAAGTCTGAGATTCACATATTAAGGTCTGAGATTCACAAATTAAGATCTGATATTCACAAAACAAAGTCTGAGATTCACATGATAAGGTCTCAGATTCACAAAACAAAGTCTCAGATTCACATATTAAGGTCTGAAATTCACAAATTAAGATCTGATATTCACAAAACAAAGTCTGAGATTCACATGATAAGGTCTCAGATTCACAAAACAAAGTCTCAGATTCACATATTAAGGTCTGAGATTCACAAATTAAGATCTGATATTCACAAAACAAAGTCTTAGATTCACATGATAAGGTCTCATATTCACAAATTAAGATCTGATATTCACAAAACAAAGTCTGAGATTCACATGATAAGGTCTCAGATTCACAAAACAAAGTCTCAGATTCACATATTAAGGTCTGAGATTCACAAATTAAGATCTGATATTCACAAAACAAAGTCTGAGATTCACATGATAAGGTCTCAGATTCACAAAACAAAGTCTCAGATTCACATATTAAGGTCTGAGATTCAAAAATTAAGATCTGATATTCACAAAACAAAGTCTCAGATTCACATGATAAGGTCTCAGATTCACAAAACAAAGTCTCAGATTCACATATTAAGGTCTGAGATTAACAAATTATGTGGCATCATGAGAACTAGATAATAATACAAATGTTGTACAAGATCCAAAATAAGGAAAAGAGACTTTCATTACTAGATAATTATACAAATGTTGTACAAGATCCAAAATGTAAAAAGACAACTAGATAATTATACAAAAGTTTGCCTTGATACATTTAATTACAAAAGACGCTGCCTACAGATTACATTTAATTACAAAAATGATAAAGTTGAGCAGCTGTCCTATAGATCGAGCAAGAGAGGTAAATCCATATAAGATAACGTTGCCCGAGTTAATAACTCGGTTGAAACAGCAACTGCTATGTCACGGTCCGGAGACGGTAGAGATAAATGTTGAAGCAACTCATTGACGTGTGCGAGTGCAGTATCATCGAGAGCGATAAGGTGTTCTCTTTGCAAAGGACTTTGCTCTTGCTGACAATGCAAGAGAACTTGAGCTCCCACATTTTCAGTCATAAAGCACTTGCATCTTTTATAAATTATTCTACGACTCCTACGAATAATTCGCACACCATTGACATCATTGATATGGAGAGAAATTCCATGTGCAAGTTGAATGAGCGGTGCACTAGGGTGTATGAGAAAAAGCTGACACCAATTCCTACAGACCAACGCCATGTTTGCCTTATCATGGTAAGAAGTAACTCGATTGAAAATGTTATTCATTAGATCTTGATTGTTGAACACATCAACTTGGGGTTGATAACGATAGTTAGTGAGCTGAACATTCGCTAAGGGATCAAATGAGAAAGTCATAGCCTCTTTTTTTTCTCTTACATAATTCTGGCCAAAAAGTGCTCGATCTTCTTCGAAGATATTGACTACCCACCCCTTGCACCAATTTTCCATATTTGCCTATGTATAAGTACTAGAAACCAGAAAGTAACCTACAAGCATCACAAATTGAATACTACAATGAAGAAAATTAAAAATAGAAACTCGTAAGGAAAAGAAATTGAACACTACATACTCCGAAACCACAAGCAACAGGTGTAAACCATATATCTAATCTCTTGTGTCGGGTCTCGAACCTATCAGTGAAATGCTGTAAGATTCACAAAAGAAGCTGTAAGATTCACAAAAGAAGCTGTAAAATTCACACATAGGTGTCAATGTATATGTAATACATAAGAATTAACAAAACAAGACAGAAAACAAAACAAAGTCTAATATTCACATAATTAGGTCTCAGATTCACATAATAATGTCTGAGATTCACAAAACAAAGCCTCAGATTCACATAATAAGGTCTGACATTCACAAAACAAAGTCTCAGATTCACAAAACAAGCAAAACAAGACAGAAAACAAAACAAAGTCTAAGATTCACATAATAAGGTCTGAGATTCACAAAACAAAGTCTAATATTCACATAATTAGGTCTCAGATTCACATAATAAGGTCTGAGATTCACAAAACAAAGCCGATGAAAGAACGAAAACAGGAAAACAGGAAATCACGAAAGGACCTAAATCAACTGTGCTTGATTGCTAAGAAAGACGATGAAAACCTGCATGAAAACAAAGTAATTAGTCTTGAAAGTAATGTGATAATCATAAAAAATTATAATAAATGACGAGTGTGCTTGACGATGAAAAATTATAATGTGATAATCAAATGAAGACGATGAAAATTATTGAAGAAGACGAGAAATAAATGACGATGAAGACGAGAAATAAATTATTGAATAGCAGTAAATAAATGACGATAAAGACGAGTGTGATAATGAATAGCAGTAAATAAATGACGATGAAGAAGACGATTATCATAAACTAACTAGATCAATCGCAAAACACGAAATGAAGACGATGAAGACGAAAGACGATGAAGACGAAAGACGATGAAGACGAAAGACGATGAAAAATGAAGAGAAAGTACCTAATTTGAGGACAATAATGGCGGCCGGAAGATCAGTAGTTGAAGACGATGAAGACGATGAAAAATGAAGAGAAAACGTTTACAGAGAGAAAGAAAGAAGAGAGAGAGTGGAAAAATGAAAAATGACGTAATAATTGGAAGGATTGATTTTTATGGGGTATATATAGTGACACGTGGCATCATCTGGTGAGCCTACAATTTTTAGATCCAACGGTTTAGAATGTGTCCAGCCGCCTCATACTAAGAAGGGTGCCTCACATGATTCAATTTCTATATATAGAATTGAGATCCGGTGAGAACCACTAAGATAATGAGAACCGTGAGAACTCCGCCTTCCGAAATTTATATTTAAAAAATAAGGACATTTTTGGGTTCGGCGTAGAATTTTATGGTTAGATAACATACATCTTGGTCGAAAAATTATAAGTTACTGACGGAAATTGAGGTGAAATACGATTTATTAATTTTCATGCACCTAGTAGTCAGTTTCATGCATCTAACAATTTTCATGCACCTAGTGCTCATTTTAATGCATGTAGAGCCCGTCAATTTCATGCACCTAGTAACTGTTTTCATGCATGTAGCAATTTTCGTGCACCTATTGCTTTTTTTCACGCATTTAGAGTAATTTTAGTGTACAAATTGAATTATGTACATTAAGTACATATTTTTTTAATATACCAATTAATTTTGTTTAATTTCTGCAAGTATTTTGCTTGAATAAACTAAAATAATGGTAAATGATCCAACACAACTTTCGAAACAAGATTTGGTGGAGATTTAGTGAGGGTTCTCACGGTTCTCATTATGTTAGTGGTTCTCACCGGATCCTGACCCTATATATATATATATATATATATATATATATATATATATATATATATATATATATATATATATATATAGAGTGAGCATCCGGTGAGTCCATATCTTTAGATGAGTCCGTCCTATAATTCTAGACCGTAGGATCTAATATGATCAACGCACCAAATTAATTCTAAGTTTGCACTAGACAAAAAGTGGTCATCGCAACTATTGAGCTTCCAGATCTCTTCCTTCTCTTTCTTACTCTTTTCTCTCTACTTTTTCTTCTGAAAATATTGTAGATTCACTTTGGGATTTCTATTAATTATGTACTATCGATCAAATGAATGTGAAACTCGCATCTGGACTCTAGATTTCGATTTTGCCAATCATAGATGTTTGAAGACGGTGATCGAATTCGTAATTTGTTCGAACTTCTATTAAATTCAGGTAATTTCGATTGAATCCAATCTGTTAATGTTTAAGTTTCATCATATTACTCCATATTTTTTTATCGTAATAATTTGTTACTATTTACTCCGACTGTTTTACTTTGCAGGAGTTCAGGTTAATCATACGGAGTACTTTTTAATTTGTCAACTAATTAACAACTTATTTTCTACTACATTTTATTTCCTTAGCCTTAGTTTTGTTTAATCAATTAGTTGATTAAACAGACAATTAGTTGATTAAACAGACGTAATTTATAAAATTTATAAAACTTGCAGCAAGTTCAAATCCACAATCAAACGAGTGTGGGATTGATTTGATTAAAAACTATGACTATGACTATTAATGTTTGATTCGTTAACAAAAACAAAAAAACCAATATTATAGCTGAATGCATCAAGAAGGTCAAATAAATAAATTTGATAACTGTAGGATTATGTGCTGCTAATTTTATTACTTTTTAATGACAAAATGGACTTTCAGTTATTTATTTCTCAGTTAACATAATATTTACTACGATAGTACATTATTCCTTAACATAATATTTACTATGATAGTACATTATTACTGATCAAACTGAAGACGGATAGTGCCCCTTTTAGGCTTTTACAATTTACCCTCCACTTGCATATTGTGAGAGGCGCACTATCCGTCTTCAGCTTGTGACGGATAGTGCCCGTCTTCAATGATAATTTGTGATGATAGTAACGTTTACTCCCTCTGTCTCAATCATTTGTTTTTCTTATTTATTATTCATGATTAATATTTTAATCAAAGGCAAAAAAGATTTTATTGAGACGAAAGGAGCATTAATTATCACATTTACACATATACGAGGTTTTATCATCACACATTTATCATGTCTCCTTTGATAACACATTTGTTTGTTACAGTAACAGGTATTAGTTGTTACTCTAACACATATTAGCTGTCATTGTAACACATATTTGTTTGTTATTATAACATATGTTAGCTTTAATTGTAACACTTTTTTGTTAATTGTAGCACATTTATCTATGTCACTTCGAGTTAATATAATTCTGAATGTAACACATAATCACTTGTCACCGTAATACACATTCTTGTGATTGTGACAGACATTTGTCTCATTTGTTTGTTACTTTAACACATATTAGCTGTTACTTTAACAAGTATTAGCTTGTTACCGTAACACATATTAGTTGTAATTGTAACACATTAGTTGTAATTGTAACACATATTCGTTTGTTATTATAACATATGTTAGCTTTAATTGTAACACTTTTGTGTTGATTGTAGCACATTTATCTACGTGTCACTTTGAGTTAATATAATTATGAATGTAACACATAATCATTTGTCGCTGTAATACACATTATTGTAATTGTGACAGGCATCTGTCTTATTTGTTTGTTACTGTAACACGTATTAGTTGTTACTGTCACACCAATTAGCTTGTTACGGTAACATGTATTAGTTGTAATTGTAACACATTAGTTGTAATTGTAACACATATTTGTTTGTTACTATAACACTTTGTGTTCATTGTAACATATTTATCTATGTCACTTCGAGTTAATATGATTATCTATGTAACATATAATTATTTGTTACCGTAACACACACTACTGTCATTGTAACAAACATCTGTTTCATTAGCTGTTACGATAACACGTATTAGCTGTTACTCTAACACGTAGTAGCTGTTACTGTAACACATATTAAGTGGAATTGTATCTCATTAGTTGTAATTGTTACACATATTCTTTTGTTACTATAACATATGTTAGCCGTAATTTTAACACTTTTGTGTTCATTGTAACACATTTAGCTATGTCACTTTGAGTTAATATGATTATCAAGGAGACACATAATCATTTGTTACCATAACACACATTACTGTCATTGTAACAGACATTAGTTTCATTTGTTTGTTACTGTAACACGTATTAGCTGTTACTGTACCACGTATTAGCGGTTACTGTAACACGTATTAGCGGTTACTGTAACACGTATTAGCTGTTACTATAACACATATTTGTTTGTTATTGTAACACATATTAACTGTAATTGTATCACATTAGTTATAATTGTTACACATATTCGTTTGTTACTATAACATATGTTAGCCGTAATTCTAACACTTTTGTGTTCATTGTAACACATTTATCTATGTCACTTCGAGTTAATATGATTATCAATGCAACACATAATCATTTGTTACCGTAACACACATTACTGTCATTGTAACAGACAAAAGTTTCATTTGTCTGTTACCGTAACACATATTTGAAAATTTTGTAACACATATTCGTGATGATTATAACACCTTTATCTATGGTCCTCTGAGTCCATAAGGCTATCATTGTAATTTGTAGCATGAGGTGTTATTTTGACACATAATTATTTGTTACTTTAAGTCTGTAACACATGTGAGTTGTGTGGATTTCATTTCTAAAAGTAGTGGTTACTTCTATCAACGAATCAATATCCACCCACTTCTGGTCTGCTGAACTATAGTCTGGGTTTTCCCAACTCTTGTTGGACATGAGTCACTTTTTCTTGAGCTTGCATAACAGTAGAAGTTGTAATGCTGACTCTGATTCGCTTGACATTGTAATTTTCCATTTGTTGTAGGGAGCATAAACGTACTATGAATCAACGATTTTGCTATGGAAAATTGGAGGGATTTGTGTGCAAGATTATATTTGGTACTCGATTAATTTCATAATCTAAGCAAATCTAATGGTAATTACAATGTTGTTATCTTGAACGTACGACTAATTTTCTCTGTCCCGGATCTTAATTGACATGTTTCCAGCTCGGTTACGCATTTTATATTGTTGGGTTGCTTAGTTTTTACGACACTTGTAATCGGTTTTTTTTATTCCGACGTGTCACTTGTTTTGTAACATTATTGCCAGCCTATTCCTTGATTCTAAATCGAATGTGTTCCTTTTTTTCCTTGAATGAATTTGTTTTGAGAGTGATTATTAATTTTAGCTAAGATGATTTTTGAAGGCTATTAGCTCAAAAGGAAGAGCAATGTGCAGTTTTGTCCAAAGATGTGGGTTCGAATCCCACATAGCCTAAGTTTTAGTTATATATTAGGTAAGTAATGATTCTCCATAGTGTAAGGGCTTGCTTGGGATGAGAGTAATTATTACGGGAGTAATAAAGCTTGAATGAACTAAAAAATGGAGGGAAGTGATGGGGGTTGGAGGAAATGGGGAATTATAGTGTAAAAGTCTCTCCATTAAGGGAGTAATAGTTACCTACCTCTCCCCCCAAGTAATGCATTATCTCCATATGGAGGTAATAATTCATCTCTCACCTCCTCTTTCCACCCTCCACAAGACCACAACCATCACAAATCATCAATTTCTTCTTGTTTTAACTCTCATTACTCCATTAATAATTATTCCCATACCAAGCGAGCCATAAGTAGTAATCAGTTTTATACATATAATGACTAGTGTGACAATATAGGGTGGCTAGTGTTACTGCATAGAATTAAGTAGTCTTTCTCTGTAAAAACAAAAAAGAAAAACTAGTCTGACCAAATAATTGCCAATGCTAATCTATAGGATAAGTAATGTTGGAACATATATCACCTACAAATAATTATGCTATGTGGGACTTGAACCCACACCAATGTGAAGATCTTCACATCGCTCTACCATTGAGCTAATAGCATTTTTAAAATTTCATATTTCCATCGTACTTTAATGTGCCTAATACAATACATAAATTAAAGGTTGGAAAAAAAATTTCTAGATGGTGTCTCCCCCTTAACATTTGAACTAGCTAATTGAGTAAAAAAACTTATGTATGGCTCATAGTAATGTCTTTATTAACTTTACATATTACAATTATATATAACTAGATAATTGAGTAAAAAAAACCCCTATAAAGTTTAAGTTACACACTTACATTCATGGCTCGAATACATGTGTGATGGAATTGCATAATACGCTACCGTTTAAGTTAATAGACGCCAAGAGCACTACAATGAATTAAACATCCTTGACTATAACGGTACAAAAAATTCGTTTCATTTGACATTGCGCTCTTCAACATCCTATTTCTATCATAAGCAAAGAATAAAACATTACTAAAAGTATTAATGGACAAATTTCTTTGTCGAAGGGACAATACCAACTTCAGTATCATCAATGAAGTTGTTGTTGTACTGCAATTTTTCTATCCCTTTCATGTTTCAACACTATGTTTTAGCATTGTAATTCACAATGTCTCCCACAGTCAAAATATGGAATTCTCGACAACTATCAAACATATTGCATATAATTGTACGACTCTTCTAATTAATTTGTTACTTCATATAGTTATTTTTTCAGCTATATCATAACACCGTGCTCTAATATTATAACACACCTCCACAAATGTCGTAACATTGTTAAACCATTATAGTTACACAATAAGCCAATTACATAATTATGATCAAAGATACACTGTTACCGTAACACAAACCGACGGCCATTTTCATAACACAAATATATCATTATTATTACAGAGGGACCGTCTTTTATCTTTCAATTTGTTTATATCTTGTTGCTGCAAAATTGTCCCAATTACATCAGGAATCACAAAAAGTGCAATATACAACAATTATTCACTTCTCGGCAACTAATTACCAAAATTCACAAGGATCGTGTAGCAAGATAGTATAGGAATGATTCCACAAATCATGCAAATTGACCTAAGAACCATCCGATTATGCATTTTAATACTAACAATTAACGAGAACAAAAATCCTGAATAGAATTGCAAAGAAAATGGCAAAATACCTAATTTTTGAGATATTAAGCGAAGAATCTTCACTAAGAGCATACATAACTGAATCGCATACGATGTCCACGACGCTTAAAGCTTGTTTTTATGATCCTTCCTATAGTTGAGCAAAAATAATATACTGTGTCGAATTTTTTAGGGTTTCTACGAGATTATCGAAGAGAATGACGATGAACAACTGATAAGAAGTTAAAAATCATAAGATAGATAGAAGAAGAATTGAATTTCAGATATTCCAATGTGTAAGCAAATCATAAAGAAATTGAGGAGTAGATTGAATGAAAATACGAAGAGAGGAATGAGAAACAAAAAATTGATGAAAGAGAAAGACAACTTGATACAAACGATGATTGAGAATTGCAGCAGTATGATCATCTAAGAATTTGGAAATTACGCTATTGCCCTTACTAAGACGCCCATCTCAATCGTTGATTCGAACAGATCTGACGGTCAAAAAAGATAGGACGTACTCATTTAAAATGTCTAGACTCACCTGATGCAATTTCTATATATATATATATATATAATATATATATATATATATATATATCCTTCATTTTTTTACTTCTCACTTCAAAAAAAAATACTTCTCATATTATATAGAGAAATGGAAAGGTAAGTAAAAAAAATGGAGGAAGTATATTATTATCTTGAATTCTAAAATATAAATTTTGTAAAAAAAAAATAAAAAAAATTAAGGTATGCTACTTTTATGAAAAAAAACGAATATTTACCGTTATACATTGTTATGCTTAAATTTATTTTAACTGTTATATTTTTATTATTTCATATACTAAAATTTTTAGGATTATATATTTTCACCCTAGTCAATAATTTATATTTACTTTATTTTCTCCCATGATAAAATAAACCTAGACTATAGCCAAATGCGTATTTTTTTTAGAGTTTGATGTCATACATAAGTTGATCTAAGTATGAGTATAAATAGTGCATTGATTAATTATTAGAGTCAAAGGTCGTATCCCGCGTTATTTTTTGCAAAATGTGACCACTTTTTGGTCAATAATAATCATTTTTGGATAAATAGTGACCCCTTTAAAAAAAGTAGATCATTTTCTAGCCATATAAAGTGATTACTAATTATAAAAAAAGTTGTCACCAATTATTATACCATACAGTACACCGAGGTGTATGGTACATCATGCTCCCACTTTAATTTAGTTTCTTAAATCTTTTAAAACTTAAATTTTATAAATTGGAAAATCATAAAAAATCATATCATTATTCGTAACTTTTATTTCTCTATAATTAGAGATCACATTTGATATATTTTGGTGTCTATTTTAATTTTACTCGCATATTCATATCATATAATTGACATATTCACATATTAAATGAATATCTATGATTAGCTCAATAAATTAGGTTTGTTATTCTTATGTATAAGCAATTTGTGAATATGTTTGTACTATTTTGTAAATATTACATTAATAGTGTGATAATATGCAAGTTTTACTGTGAGAATATGATTTTTAATTCGTGAATATGTCAATTATGTGATGTGAATATTATGATTAATTTTGTAAATGTGTGAATATGCAAATATATTTTGTGAATGATAAATTTATATGTTGTGAATATCTAAACATCCACGCACACATAATTGTGTGAATTTGTGTATTCTATTAAATGAGATATATATTATATTCTTATGAGTATGTAATTTGTGAACGTGTTTGTTATATTAGGGTTAATATCTATATTAAATTTTGAAAGTGGGTAAGTATTACTTTGAGAATATGATTTTCAAGTATGTGAATATTTTCATTTTATAATGTGAGTATCTCATGAATGTGTCAATTATGCGATGTGAATAGATTGTTATGAATATATCAATTATGTGATGTGAATATAAGGGTACAATTATAATAAAGATCAAAATATATCAAATGTAATCTCTACTTATAGAGAAACAAAAATTATAAATTATGGTATACTTGTTTTATTTTTTTTATTTATCAAATTTAAATTTTAAAGGGTACAATTAATTAATATTGATTTTATATATTATGTCAATACCTAACTCATGGAAAGTTATGGGAGTATATAATATCCTACTCTTGGGAGTAGGATATAATTTACCCAAATTGAAATACCCAGCCCATTACCCAAACATCCTAGTATACATTGTCTCGTTTTAGAGCTAATAAGTGCACAAAGCTTAACTCTCATTACCAAAACCTTTTGTATTTCTCTCGTCTCTATGCGCCTCCTTTAATTTTACTAATATATCAAATATGTTTGCAGTTCACCTCCTCCATACTTCAATCATAATTGACTGTTTAGTTGTTTGATTTAATCAGTTCATTCATATTTCCACATCCAAATTATTGATCCACGATTGTACAACTGACATCCCGTTAAAGCTCGTTGGTTGTACTTTTCGGCAAGACCCCAACAATGGTTGGTGCAATCCTCCTCGACCCGGCGTCAAATTAGTTATGTAATTGTTTCTTGTAATTGCATTAGGCTACTTGTAATATTTGGTCAAAATTTTTTTTTTTCCTTTAATTTTTTTTAAAAATAAAATCTACAAATGATGACTTTTTTTACCGTCGTAAAATAAGAGCACCTGGCTCTGTTTCATTTTCTATATTTTTTTATTAAACTGGTAAAAGTATCCTACTTTTAAAAAACTGATTTTACACCTTTTCCATAATACATCAGAGTAGTATATTAATTTTCGTATACTTTATTGATCACTATTTGATTATCATGGATAAATTATAATCGATTGTTAATAATTTATATTTTGAAGGAATGTTTGAATTATTACACTAGTAGAAAAAACCCCTATCGTGACGCTGCTACCGTGGCGGTTCTAATAGAAAACGACGTAAAAAGTAATAAATAAACTATTTGCGGCGGTTTAGATCAAGAACTGACACGATAGAAGAAATTTTTGTGGCGGTTTTATTTCAAAACCGCCACTGTAGAGCTTTAGTGGCAGTTTTTTTACAAAACCGACGTTAATTTGTTTTACTTTTGTAAGAGCTCTTTACAACGCTTCTATATAAAACCGCTGCACAAGGGCATTTGTGACGGTTCTACTACAAATTTACAACCGACGCTATAAGCTACTGCTATTAATATATACGGAATAACCTATTGTCCCATTTTCCCATTACCAATTTCTCCACATTTATACCCCAAATAAATAACTCCCACAATGGAAGGACACCTACAACCACACCCCACTCTCACCACCACGGCACTACTCACACAACCCCAGCGATAATCCTTTATCTCTCTACCTTCGTTCACCGTCATCGTTATCGTCACTAGGGGTGAGCAAAACCGGGTACCCGGTACGGTTTTAATAACCGTACCGGGTACCCGGTTTTTGGAAGGCCAAAAATTAATACCCGGACCCGACCCGGTTTAACCGGGTACCCGGTTTTCGTATACCCGGTTAAACCGGGTACCCGAAAACCGTATACCCGGATCCGGTTTAATTGATTATGCTCCGACCTGGAATTCGAGTCCACAACATTAGTAACGACCAATAAATAAGATGCTTATATAATCTATTAGGATCATTATTATAAAACACAATTACTTGCAAAGTCAGTAGGTAAAATAGCAAAATACAAATTTGCAAAACTTCACACAGAAATTTGTCACTGATAAAGTGAGTTGCCTATATTACAAGTTTCACATAAAATGATTGGTGCTCAAAATTTCACCCATATAGTCAAAATAGAAAACAAAATTTTACATACAACTTTTTTTTTGGTTATTTTTAATTAAACCGGGTCAAAACCGTATATCCGGTTTTGATTTTCCCCGACCCGGACCCGGTACGGTTTTTTTAAAAACCGTATCGTATACCCGGAAATTCGTATCGTGTACCCGGAAATCCGTGTAATTAAAACCGTATACCGTATCGTATTCGTATATTAAAACCGCATCGTATATTTTTGCTCAGCCCTAATCGTCACCATCACCGACACACGCAATTGCTCTCTTTCCACGTCGCCTCTATGTGCTGAACTTGATCATTTCTCTTCTTCTTCTTCTTCTTCTTCTTTATTGGTACTTTCAATCTTTGTTGTTCTCTTCAATCAAATAGTTTTCATTTTCTTCTTTTTTTGTTTATAATTTCAGTAAAAGTAAACCCTAATTTAAGTTTCGGGTTATGTAATTTGGTTTTTTACATGAATTTATTTGAATTGGTTATATTGATTAGTGTGACTAATATTGATTTAGTGTGACTAGTATTGATTTATCGACTATTGAAGAGATTAATTGGTTTTGTGAATTCCCAATTTTTTTGGTTGGTGTATATTCAAACGATGAATCAGGCATCAATTTCTGAACTAATAGAAAGGCTAAGCATCAGATCCTTTGATGTGTAGTCCCTCAAGTTTACAGACAGGCAATGTTTTGACTTGTCATTGTGATAAAGGGATCCTATTACTTCATTCGCACACAGTGTAGGATGAGTGAGGAGTGAACTATATAGGTCTTGGAGCTCGTTTCTTAGGAGATGTTGTCAAACATCCGGTGTAGGACGTGCACATTCCCGAGTATTTGCTTGGTAAACATTATAGGTATTTGAAAATATTCAGAATTTGACAAATCAAATTTCTTGTTTGGCAAATCAGAATATTTGTATTTGAAAATATTCAGAATTTGATTCAAATCTCATTCTTATGAAATTTAGTTCATATGAAATACAGGCAGCCCACTGCTCATTTCCAAATCCTTATCGCTTTACACCATCCCCTCACTCTCAAGCGCTAAATGCTAACACCACCATCTTCCTCAAGTATAAAACAATAATCAGAGCTATTAATTTGTGTTGACAATAATTTCAGATAACATATAATTTCAGATGCTAAGAATTATTACTTTGAAAATAAATGTGCAGGCTAAATTTGATAACTTGAAATCAATCTTGCTCGCAACCACCATCGCTGTCTTATGTCTGATGCTACCGTTGTCCGCCACCACTTCCTCTTTCTTGGTAAGTTTACAAACCTAATTCAGTTGATTGTTTATATGTATTCAAATGTCATTTATGCTTCTTGAATGTGTCCTACGTGACTATGATAGCTTTTCTTTCTTTGTCCAAGCATATTCAACCAACAATTATCTCTGTCTTATGTTGACACAAAACAACTGATTCTATCACTTAACAAACATATTCAGTGGATAAACTCTCGTATAACTGATTACTAGCAATCTATCTTATGTTGACTCTAAACATAGTACCTCTCAAACATGCTTTACAGATTTATCAGAGTTCGGACAGTTTGTGAGATTCTGTTAGTTTTCTGACACTGCTCATTTAGTTATTTTAGTATAATGCGAGACCAACCCCATTTAATTATAAATCCTTCTCGTATTCGTCTTCCCACCGAATCAGATAATAACTACCTAGTTATTACCAAATGTGGGCTGGTCTCAGTATAATGTCACCATACGAAACCTCTCTCATATACATATTTATGTTTGAGCTTTAGGAGAGGCCTATATGCTTAAACTTGGACACACTCTATTAGCACCCTTCTTTCAGTATTTATGACATTGTTCAAGTTATCAATATGTCGATTTCTTTCTATTTGAGTTAAATGACTAAAAGTTTTTGATCACAAACAAATCTTCACAACTTGTGCATTTTAAAGAAAATTTGCCTGCAACTGTTATAATGGTGATGTGGAATAACTTGAATTTTTTTTCTTTTCACTTTCCACATCCTCTTTTTAATGGAATATAATATTATATTGTGAGAGGTTGAGAGAGTAACTGGGTTGATGTGGTGTTATAATAACAAGATGAATTTTCTTTGCATCGTTTCAGGGCGCAAAGGGTCCATACATGAGATTTTAGTCTCCGAACTAAAGATCCTAATAGGAATTCCGGTTCAAGGTCAAAGGAAATATAAATCTAGTCATCCAGATTGTATTTTATGTTGCTACTGCTATGACGCATTACTTCTGTAAAGCCTGTGGATTCTTACTTCTTTTTTTCTAGCTGCTTGTAGGTTGGAGGTTGTAGGGTGCATACATATCTTTTAATTGTTCAATCCAGTGATTAGCTATACACTTTGTATTCATGTATAATTTTTCAACACCGACGATATGAAGGTTTTTTGGAAGTTTGTTGCATTCTTGTAAATGTATCGTTTGTTCATTTCGATATCTGGATTGTCAACTTTATAGGATGTTGCTGCAAAAATTTAAATCGCAATTTTTTTTAAAAAAATCTACCTATTTATGGTGGCGGTTCCCAAGTTAGAAGCGCCACTATAGGTGTGCCTATTATGGCGTTTCTTAACTTAGAACTGCCACAATAGATTAGCTACGGTGGCGGTTCTAAATTAGAACTACAACGACAGATAAAGTATGGTGGCGGTTTTACATTAGAAACGCCACAATAGATAATTTACAGTGGCGGTTCTACAGTTAAAACCGACACTATAGATAAGTTATGGTGGCGGTTCTGAAGTAAGAACCACCATCGTAGATAGGCTATATTGGCGGTTGTACAACCGACGCAAAGTATATACGACGCCGTGATATACGACGGACCATGTACCTTTAAAAACCGCCACGAAAGGTCATTTAGAACCGCCACTGTAGGGGTTTTTTCTACTAGTGTTATGTCTATTTAATGTGTTTGAAACTGTTATTTACCTTATCAAATTTAATAGAAAAAGTTTCGTTTCTCTTAATTTTTTGATCACAAATTTATTGTAAATTTGTATTGTACTGGTGGATTGTAGTGTAAAAAATTTATATAATATCATAGGTCATCATATTATATAATCATATCATATTATATACTCTTAGGTAATGTCATATTATAGACAATTGGTGTGGAGAGGAGAGACGGTAATTAATTGTTATGTAAACTACCGTGGGTCCCACTTGCCATTAAAAAAGGGGAAAAAGTGAGTTTTTTCCAACCAATAGGAAGGCTGAAAAAAACTCAGCTTTTATATATAGGGTGGAGGTTATTAGTTCATTCTTTGATTTCTAATTTGCAAATGTTATGTTAAATTCATTTTGATTACAATGAGTTCGTTTAGTGCAGTGGGGAGCAACTAATTGTATGACTTCTATAATCCCTTTTAGTTAACTCATATTTATGTTTTTTTGGATGCAAATCATATTCATGTCATGGGAATATAGAATTCTGCATTTGTAACCGTTATAGTAGTTGCAAATGATGTTACGTTTGAGTCGAACAACAATAAATCAATATATGATCAGAGCCCTCATAATATGGTGAGCTTTTGAATTTCTTTACTCTCTTCTTCCGTCTCAATTATTTGTTACCTTTAATTGAAATATCCCTTACAAAAATATAGAAGGTAAAAAAATAAACTAGGACGAAGGGAGTACTTTTCATATTAGAGCATTAGAGAATTAGTTTAATTTTTTTTAGTTTATTTGTTACTTTAGTTGTGGAAACTTCAGATTATAATGACATGCTCCCAGCATACAATTCATTTAGGTATGTGCATGTAAAGGCATACATGA
>JAIUZE010066733.1:0-50431 GCA_022085475.1 Heliosperma pusillum | reverse complement strand
TTGCAACAAACATTTCTTAATCTCCAAATATGATTCCTTAAGAATAAAAGGAAGTTTCTACTTCCAAACCACAAATGACCAATCACTTGGCAATCAGACAACCATTCAAATCATCTAGATCATCTAAAACTCAAAATGAATCGATTTTCATTTATGACAATACTCCTCAAACTTTGGTTACCAGCTTAATTACCCTAAAGCAAAGTCTCTTTTAGAATTCACCAATTAGAGACATATATTTCCCAAATGATATCCCAAACATCCATTATGATACCCAACAACAACGAACAATCATCACGCTCAACTCGATTCCCAAATTAGCACTACAATAGCAAGCTCAATAAATGAAGCCATCAAGAGAGTACAATACCACCAAAAGATTCGTCCTAAGGTTTAAATCCCAATCCTATTTATGGTCAAAATCAACACGAAGCTAGCTAACAACCTAATCATCTCACCAGAGGAAAGACAATGACACCATGACATTGGAAACGATAGGAGATTCTGAGGGAAACACGAACGCGCTAAGATCAGACGAAAATTAGAGGAACGCTAGAGCAGGGAGCCAAAAGCTAGATATTGGATAGATATAGCCATGAAGATGGCCAAGCAAAGGAAAAGATAAGAGAAAACAATTTCCTAGAAATCGGGCTTAGTAGGAACTTGCATGAAAGGAAATGGAAAGGGATAATGGTACGAGAAAAAGGTTTAAGGTTTAATCCACAAAATTCTCTTTTCAAACTCAGGGCGATAGCAAAACAAATCATCTCAATAACAAAGGTCTCTTACAAGGGACCATCGTACCACAAATCATCAAAGTAAGGTACACCTAGATTTAACAAATCGATTACAACCCAATTCATCCGCCCCTTCATATAACACGGATTCCCAATTGCGGAATTGCAACTCAAGTATAGTAACATTCTCTAAATTCCAAAATTTGACACGCTCTAAAAGGTTTCAAAAACCGAAGAACCAATAAGGAATTCTCCATACTAATCTCTTTTCAACTCCTACGGCCACAAGGTAGAACACCGAACAAAACGTCATTATCAACATCATATAGCCTACGAGTTCATTAATAACAAAGTACAACCTCAAGTAAAAAATCTTCATTAACGTCCCAAGGTATTTCCATCATAGATCACATCATCGAACCTCGCTCATAACTATAATCCTCGAGTAATATGGTTCAACTTACAACGAAACCTTACTACTTCAAACAATTCTTTGATACCATAAGATAAGATCATAGATTTAAATCCAAGAACTATAGCCAAATGCTTTTCCACCAAGCCTATACTCACAAACACACAATAGGAAACCATGCACAAGAAGTCGCTTAACCTCAAAAGTATTTCGCACCTCAAGATATCATTTAAAGCTTATCATTTACACCAATTACACATATCATAAGCATGGTCTTCAAAACAATACTAAACTTCTAAGTCCAAAAGACTAAATTACTAATGAGTTAAGAAGTCATAACCAACTCATTCAACCTTACACCATCGAATATCATGAACTATCCACACATTAGTCATGACAAGCATCAAGCATTAAAATCATTAAACATACCTTACCACACTTTCCTCAAGGATACCAACTCTCACCACTATAGGGTGAAATTAGATATATACCATTTTCCTCAAATCACAAATTCATTCTAACAAACACTAATATTCCACAAAGTCTAAAATTCTTCCTACTAAGTACAATATGCCACAAACAAAAGGGTATGGCATCCACAAAAATGTTACAAGCGAAAGGTAAGGATACCAGTGGTAAGATGGAGGAACTATCAAGAGTAATTTCCAAGAGGCAAACAAGTTGGAAGAGAAAGAAGCACTTAGATAGAAGGAAGAGAGCATACTACATTAAGGACGAGAGAATTCATAGATGAGGAAGAAATACACTTCAATTAGGCTTGTCAGTCTTCAAATCTTCGGTACAAGATACTTCTTCTAGGTAACACAATGATCCACCTCAAAACGGTAGATACAAACAAACATAACATCACTCAACACATTCAACAAACAAGTTAGAACCTAACAAACATCAAGCACACCAAAGACTACCAACTTAGGTCCTTAAGTCTACCCATCTCTCATTTATTATTTCAAGGTCAAGTAATTTTAAGTTTAGGGTTCACGTGTGTGCGTCGGGAGCGTTTAAGCTCTGATACCAACTGTGACACCCCTCGCGAATGCGGAAATATAAAACATACAAGCATGTGAATTATATAGCGGAAATATGAAACTTTTAAAAACTTTTATACATGCAAGATAGAAAATACGAGGAGTGTCAAAAATTACAAACCAAATACAAAATACCATAAGAGACGAAGTCTCTCAAAATGTTATCAATATCAAAGTGATTAGCAAACTAGCTAATAAACGTCTAGAGGTGTTTCATCCAGGGACAACGCCCGCTAGCTCACACCCGAACCCAAAATACCACAAGCAAAAAGTCATCCATGCAAGCAACCTGTTCATCCATGAAAAACATGAACGCCACAATCAGTGGGGAGTAACTCCGGGTTCTTCCCAACCATATCACATTAAACGTAACATAGAAGGAAATAAAAAAGAAAATCATGCATATATAGATATAATAGTGAGATAAGATATAAGAAACAGAGTGGCAATTCGATATAAAATAATGATAAGAGCATATGGAATACAAATCCGAATCATCATGGTTATCAAAGAACTAAAGGAAGTTTTAATAAGAATGAGACCGACCAACAAAGCATGAAAGTCAGGCAATGATCCAGGCAAATCCAAATTATCATCAATTCCGAAACCAAGACAAACGTTGTAAGTTTAATAAGAATGGACTCTCGGACAAACAAAGCATGCCAAGTTCATGCGAGATAAAGCAAATCCAACCATATTATAATCCATTCACGAACCAAGGACATTAACGGTTAGTCCAATTTCATGCAAATGACCATGAAAAATATCATGAAATCACGCATTCAAAAAACGACACAAAGACGACATCTCTCACGGTAAATGAAACGCACTAGCACCGTGTACATGGCAAGTATGATTAACAGGAATCCACGGGATAAGCATTTCCCTGAACTCATACATGATGCTACATTTCGTATATGTAGACTAATTTCCTCCTGGTAGCACGACGATATAAATATCCGGTCCTAGTCTAAACCTGGCCAGATTCTCGGAATCACATTTTCCGATTCGACATGCGATAAACGTTTCGCATCCAAGACTCGGTCTTACAAAGAAAACGGCGAGTACCCCAAATTCGGTAGATCAATTCACGAAAGAGGCGGAAAAGAGCTCAAGCATCATAACAAGCGGTACGCTACATGCAAATAACACCACCTCGCAAGTACACAACATTTGACGGCCGGGTCGATCAACGCATAGCGTTCAACTCCCAACAACGTCGTCGTATGCCCACTACACATGCAATTAAGCAGTAGGATACCTATCCGTTCCGACATTCCAGCCTTACGAACGGGAAGGTAGCCAAGGGAATGAGAGTACAAAGCACAAGACAAAATAGTGCTCAAACCGTATCATTTGTAAAAACCGACTCAAAGTGGGACATAGCAAAAACCGTCACAAAACATGTGATACAAGCGAATGAAATGTCATATATTCAAAACATCAATATTATAAGTAAACGAACGATCGGAAGTATTATAAATGAAAACCGTAAACAACAATTACAAACATCTTCCAGCAAGTGCCAGCCGGTCAGGCTGACCGGCTGCCGGTCCACCGGCTCAGGCCAATAGTCAATATGAAAATCAACATGAATTGTCAGTGTGTCCCAGCCGGTCAGGTCAACCGGCTGCCGGTCAACCGGCTGGGACCAAAGGGTCATATGAAAAACAAAGGGAAAAGAATGGTGTCTCAGCCGGTGGTCTGACCGGCTGCCGGTCGACCGGCCGAGACCAAAAGCATATTTCAAAAGTACGTAAAACTTCAATAATATACAGCAGGTGCCCCAGCCGGTGGTCTGACCGGCTGCCGGTCGACCGTCTGTGGTCTAATGTACTCGAAAATGCCTTGTTTCATCCATGTTCAACATTCATCAATTATCGATTATCATTCTAATTCATCATTCACATATGAATACTCAACAAACAACATCCATCAACAATAATACAAGTCATAAGTTTACTAACCATAATCTAAATACGGTTTCTATCCTAGAAATCACATAAAACACGTAAATGATATCAAGTAACCCTTCACCGTTACCTTTACGCGTCTTTAATCGATTCTAAACCTTCCTAGTCTCCACCTACATACAATTAGATAATAAAAGATGAATATCATTCACCTTGAGAAAGACGGATAATTTAAAAAGCGAGAAAGACGGTAATTTTAATACCAATACGGATAGAGGAAGGTAAGAGGGGAAGAATGAGACGAACTTACGTGAATTCCAATAAGAAACGAAGGAGATCCGGTGATTCAAAGATGGATCAAAACTGGAGGCAAGGGTTTTTGATATTTGCTTAAGGAAGAAGTAAGAGTTTTGGTTTGTGTTGAATGAAATAGATTAAGGGAGTATGAGATATTTATGGGAAAAAGTCAACAAAAGTCAAACTCGCCTTAAGACGGGATTCTCATGGAATCTCGCGGAAATTCCAAATACGAACTCGGAAACTCTAAATTCGACTCGGAACATAAATTCTATATTAAAACTTAAATTTGCTGAAAAGTATCCGTAAAATATTTTCACTAGAAAAATAGGGTACATTTCCGTGTGTTACAGTCTTTCTCGCTTTTTAAATTATCCGTCTTTCTCAAGGTGAATGGTATTCATCTTTTATTATCTAATTGTATATAGGAGGAGACTAGGAAGGTTTAGAAATCGATTAAAGACGCGAAAAGGTAACGGTGAAGGGTTACTCGATATCATTTACGTGTTTTATGTGTTTTCTAGGCTAGTAATCGTATTTAGATTATGGTTAGTATGCTTAGGACTTGTGTTGTTGTTGATGGATGTTGTTAGTTGTTAATTGATATGAGAATTGATGGTTTGTGATGATAAATGAGGATTTTTGGTAGTTGATAACATGTGGGTTTTGAACGTTCCTGAATCCCATGTGGGACGCAGCCTGCGTCGTGGTGACGCAGGCTGCGTTAGGCGCGGCTGACTGCAGTTTACCTGCACTGACCCCTTTTCGTAAAATGATCATATCTCCTTCGTTACTTGCTTGTTTTGAGCGTGTGACATCCCGTTGGAACCGTAAAAGGATAAGCTATCACCTCCATTTAGAATTTATGCATTTTCATGTATAGAACTCTAGTTATGACCGTTTGAAGTGGACCCTTGTTTTCGTTGGTTTCCAAACAACGTTGTTTTGGAGAGGTGATCTATGTTTTTATTCATTATGCTTCATAAACTTGTTCTAATGCTTATGTATCATGTATTACTCATGTTTATCATATTTAAACTTATATGATTCCCTATTCTCATGTTTTGTGACGGTTTTTGGTATGTCCCACTTGAGTCGGTTTTTACACATGTTACGGTTTGAGCACTAATTTCCTATGTGCTTTGTACTCTCATTTCCCGGCTACACCCTTATACTCGTTAGACTGGAATGTCGGAGCGATGGGGTGTATCCTTGATGCTTGTATGCATGTTTTAGTGGGGATATGACGACGTTGTTAGGAGGTGAACGCATTTCGTTGATCGACCCGGCCGTCAAATGTTGTATCTTTGCGAGGTGGTGTCATTGCATGTAGCGTACTAACTTGACTTTTGACTATAGATCTCTTTCCGCCTCTTTCGTGAAGATTGACCAAATTTGGGGTACTCGGCGTCTATGATTGACCGAGTCTTGGATGTGGAATGTCTTACCACATGTCGAATCGGGAAATGTCTTATCCCGAGAGTCTGGCCAGGTTTAGACTAGGACCGTATTATTATCGTCGTCCTACCGAGAGGATTAGAGTCTTGTGTGTACGAAACGTCTTATCGTACATGATTCCGGGAAACGTCTTATCCCGTGAATTTGTTTGTCTAGGTCATGAGTATACGAAATGTCTTATCATATACGGTTCCGGGAAATGTCTTATCCCGTGAGCTTCCATTGGCTTGTCTTGCTATTGTACATGATGCTAGTGCGTGTCATTTACCGTGAGAGAATATGTTGTTATATTTGTATGATTGGACGGTTGTTTGTAAGTTGAATTATATGTGAACATTGAGTTGAACTCATGCATTAAATAGATGATTGACGTGGTTTATATGTCGAGTCTCTATCTTATCAAGTATATGCCGCTAACGGTGAGATGTAAGCCCTAGTGAGTATATAGTTGCCTAATGGTGTCTTCCCCGAGTCTATCTATAGCATGATGGTTACGGATTTGTACTTCATGTACCGAGATCTTTATATATTGAATTGCCTATCTATCCTTATCGTATTTCACATGTATATCTCTATATGCATGCTTCTACTTTTGTATTTCCTTCTATGTACGTTTAATGTGATATGGCTGGGAGAACCCGGAGTTACTCCCCACTGACTGTGGCGTTCATGTTTTTCATGGATGAACAGGTTGCTTGATTGGATGGCTTTTTGCTTGTGGTATTTTGGGTTCGGGTGTTAGCTAGCGGGCGTTGTCCCTGGATAAAACACCTCTAGACGTTATTTAGCTTGTTTTACTAATTACTTTTACTTTGATAACATTTGAAGAGACTACGTCTCTTGTTGTAGTATATCTCGTACTTTGGTTTGTAATATTTGACACTCCTCGTACTTTCTTTCTTGCATGTATAAAAGTTTTTAAAATACCGTATTTCCGCAAATTATATCACATGCTTGTTATGTTTTATTTCCGCATTCGCGAGGGTTGTCACAGTATTCGACCGTGTCACTTAAAATTATTGTTAATTTATCGATTTAGTTCACTTAAACGAGATACATAATAGATTGACATGACCTCTCATAATAAATAATTGAGATCAAGCCTTGCCAAATAGTAGAACCCATGAATCCCAATTTCGCAAGGAAGTAGGCTCGACTCACAGGGGTGTTAAACTTGTTACGTTGGGTAATTGGGGTAATAAAGGTTATTATTTCGAAATTTGGATTGAGCTCAACGGAAGTGTTCGCAACCGTAGACGCATGTGTTCCGGGCTTAAGATAAATATTAAAGTAATATTATCGACCGAGAGTTCTAATGTAGAATCGATTATAGAGTTAATCCACCGAATTATTTTAATGAGGGATGAATCGGCTCACTATAACACCCGCAAATGTACCCTATTTGTAATTTAAAAATATTATACGGATACTTTTCAGCGTAATTTTAGATTTAGTCTAGAACTTAGTTTCCGTGTCTAATTTAGCAAATCGGAGTTCGTTTTCGGACTTTACTCGAAATTCCGTGTGAGTTACGCCTTAAGGCGCTTTTGGGCTTTTTCCCCCATATTTTTCCACTCACCTTTATATCTCCATTTTCCCCTCATCTTTTCCACTTACTTCTTCTTCCTCACCAAGCCACCAAACCCTAAACCCCATTTATGGATCAACTCAAACTCCTCACTACTCCTTCATTCCTCACTCAAATCTCCTTATTTTCATCATAATCTTCCGCTCTCATTGTCCTCTACCTTATGTGGTAATAAAATTACCGTCTTTCTCATTTTCAATTTTTCCGTCTTTCTCAAAGGTGAATTATATTCATCTTTTGTCGTCTTTGTATAGGTGGAGACCTTCAAGACCCCGACAAAGATTACTACCTAGTGGAGGAAGACTTAGAAATCGATTGAAGACGCGTAAAGGTAACGGTGAAGGGTTACTCGATATCAATACGTGTTTTAATGTGTTTTTGATGTTACTAAACGTATTTAGGAGAGGATTAGTATTCATAGAATTTGTGTTTGTTGATGATGGTTGTTGTTTGTTGATAATTGGTTATGATTATTGATAATTGATAGTAGTTATTGATGGTTGTTGAAAATGGATGTTGATTATGTTGTTCTCGGGTGTAGTGTTGTTCCCAGCCGGCCGACCGGCTGAGGACACGGCAGAATCAAAGTTTTCAATTTGTGTTGTGTTGTTCCCAGCCGGGTGCCCGGCTGCCGGTCCCCCTGACCGGCTGGGACCCCGCTGTATTTTGGTCGATTTTTGGTTTGTTGATGAAGTGCCAGCCGGGTAGCCGGCGGCCGGTCCACCTGACCGGCTGGCACCCTGCTGGAGTTCTTTTCCTATTCTTTCTTAAACCTTCATTTATAATATTTTTGTATGGTTCGTTTATCGTATAAGTTTACGTAATGGCTTTAAATATTCATGTTTAGAATATATGATATCCCATTCGCTTGTATCGTATGTTTTGTGACGGTATTTGATATATCCCACTTTGAGTCGGTTTTACATATGTTATGGTTTGAGCACTAATTGTTAAGTGCTTTGAACTCTCATTCCCCGGCTACCTCCTCGCTCGTAAGACTGGAATGTCGGAACGAGGAGATGTATAATGCTTAAATGCATGTTTTAGTGGGCATATGACGACGTTGTTGGGAGGCGAACACTTTGTGTTGATCGACCCGGCCGTCAAATGTCGTATACTTGCGAGGTGGTGTCATTGCATGTAGCGTACCGCTTGTTATGATGCTTGTGCTCTTTTCCGCCTCTTTCGTGAAGGTTGACCGAATTTGGGGTACTCGGCTTCTGTGTTTGACCGAGTCTTGGATGCGAAATGTTTATCGCATGTCGAATCGGAAAATGTGATTCCGAGAGTTTGGCCAGGTTTAGACTAGGACCGTTGTGACACCCTCAAATTTGCGGAAAGAAAAAAAAATATAATTTAACTACATAAAAGATGAGAATACGTTTCTAATAGGTTCACTTTAGTGAAAATCGGTAAATTTTAAAACCGGAACCTACTAATAAATATATTCATCATAACAAAGGTGTCTTAAAGAAAACGGTTCATAACAAAAAGGAAATAATATTATACATAAAAATTATCCAAAACGGGAGACATATCTCCCGTATAAATACTGAAATAAAAGAGTGTATAATAATATACAATGCTAAGAACCGAATATAGGTCCAAGGTAATACTTCACTCGCTAGCTCGTCAATGTACCCAATGTATGCATCACAAACCTGCCAACCGCATTAAATATAAACACGGAAGCCACAGTCAGTGGGGAGTAACTACGAGTTCTCCCAGCCACGAAATGTCGAGTTTAATAAAACATGAATAACATAAAAGATATGTATATGGAAAATACAACACTTGAACATATACGATATGCTTTTCATGTTATGAATACAATTAACTAACATATAACCTATCATATGAAAGCTATCATGTGAATCTGATAATAACCTATAACACGAGGTAGGGAAGCTGGTATGCTAGCTCAGAGGTTACCTTTAACATGGCCATGATCCACTCAAACCCTAATCCAACATAATATCATGTGAATCGGTTAACAACCAGTAATCCAAACTCTATCAACCTTAGCCGGCTTGCATCTCACCTTCTAAGATTCATAGAATCATACAAACATGAAAGACCAATACGTCTAGAAACAGGCATAAGTTCTTAGTACAGTCAACAGTCGACTTCTGTAACTCGAGTCTATACCACAAGGTAGGAAAACATCCTAGTCCTAGACTGATCAGACCTAGCGACAACAGCTAACCCATTCCCTGTCTCATTACCAACAGTACATGAGAATCTCTACTAGGCGACCCCCTAAGCAGAGTTGGCTAGTACTTAAGCTGGCTCCATTCCCAAAGTGGAAGCAATTAGGCAGCCATGCCCCCGGCTTGGTATCAAAAGGCCCAAGCCAGTGACACAAAAGCTATCAAGCAGTGAACATATACTCGTTAAAGATAGTAAGGCCTATCATGTCATGGTCCAAGATACTCATTTAGAATTAGAATGGTCAAGACGCCATATACTCATAATTCTCTATGGGTACTTAGTCAACACGACATATATCATACAATTAAACAGTCACGGAACAACTTCCTATCATGTGACTAATTGCATATAAATCATATTCAAATATCATATCGCCTCATATCTACTAAGGCTCATTCATTCATTCATTAAATAAAACCTTACCTGAAGACAAATCCCCGACCCGAGTCCCGCGACGGGTCATCAGTCAAACGGGGCTGACTAGATCTTAGTTTGACCAAACCCGTTTGGTCAAACCGGCTAGAAACAGAGTCTTTACCAATTAGACTTGAACATAAAAATCATCATATTCATTACATGTTTATTTTATTAAAACTTCTAACATGTGAAATATTAAATCTTACGAAAAACCCGCTTGACTTAAAGGATATTAAATATAACTACAATCTCGTATTATAATTTCTAACATTTGAGAAATAATAATTTTATGAAAAACCTTTTTAATTAAATATTTTACTTATTAACATTTCCCACTTGATAAATATTACAAAACACGATAAAATGGCAATAACTCAAAAACCGTCACAAGACCAAGGAAGGGACCCACGGCCTGATTTGGGCCGGACAATACATGGGCCTGGATTGGGCCCACGGACTGATTTGGGCAAATTTGGGCTGATTTGATCGACTTTACTAAAAACCGTTTCTTAATATTTCCCGCATGCTTAACATATTTAAAACCCGTCAAAACAACCACAAACAATCAAGTATCGACACAACACCCAAGGACCATCCCCGGACCAAATCCAGACCGGGCTGGACCGGCCTGAACCGGCCGGTTTGGGCTGGTTTTTCCGGCCACCTTATTCGGCCACCACCACCAATCACACCAAATTATTTCTAACATGTTTTAATTAATCAACAACCATTTTAACATCCAATTCAACCATCATTCATACACAAATCATGGTTATAAATAAATCATACAAATATGTCAAGAACACTAACATATTAAAAATTCCATACAACATATACATCATACTACTTATCATGTTACTGGTAAAACCATAATAACAACAACATAAACAAAAACAAAAGATATGTAACATTAATTCGTCGAGTAACTCGGAATCGTTACCTTAGCTAGCACAAAATCAAGTAGCACCCAAAATATAAGAACTAAGAAATAAGAAACCCGTCTACTAGTCTTCTTCTAATATATACGAGTCACCCAACTCGTCTTCAAAATCTTCCCCTATAAGAAATGACAAGAAAAACATTATTAGAATTAAAAACTTGATTTTCCATAATTAAAGTGTTGAAAACGATTTTGCCGGAATTGAAAATAAACCGTACTTGAAGATGGAGAGCGAAGAGGAGATTCTAGAAATATAAGTTAGGACGGATTTGAATAAGAAATGAAGGTTTTATGACGATTTTGCTCCAGAACGACGAAGAACGATGAAGAACGACGAAGAACGATGAAGAACGATTAAAGAAAGTATTAATTTGATCTTAAGTTGATTTATTGTAAAATGAAAAGGTAGTTAGTGAGTAAGTGGGGTGTGAGTGCCGTGTAATATAGAGGAAAATAATGAGTCGGGTTTTGAAATTGTTGTTACGGGATTGACTCGGGTTTAATAATTATATTAAGATAATTGATTAGATTTAATTATAAATTAAGTTAATTAAAACAAATATCTAGATATTATGTTATTGTAATGAAAAGAAAGGAAAATATCTAGTCCTATTAGAGGAGGAAGAGCCGTGTGATTGAAGAAGAATCGGGTCTGTTTTTGTAAACGATTTGCGTAATTTAAGTTAACGGATCGATAAAGTTATAAATATCTAAGATATTATTATTTTAATCAAAAGAATGAAAATATCCAAAGTGAGTGGAAAAAGATGACATGGGGCGTGTGACTCATGCCAAAGTCGAGTTTCGGGTTTGTTTCGGGATTTACGATGACTCGGGAATAGTTAAATGATGCTCGGGGTTAAATCGTAAAACCTTCTCTTTAATTCCGAATAAATTCAAAATAATTATATTAAATTATCAAAAATCCAAATAAATCTTAATAAAAATAAATTAAAAATATGATTTTTTTAAATAAAATTTCGGTCTTCAAAATTACAAGGCGAGTCGGAAAAAGTCAACGAAAGTCAACGTTGACTTAAAAACGGGATTCTCGTGGAATCTCTCAAAAATTCCAAATACGAACTCGGAATTTCAAAATTCGACTGGAAACAATAAATTCCACTTTAAAACTTAAACAGGCTGAAAAGTATTCGTAAAATATTTTCACTAGAAAAATAGGGTACTTTTCGGGTTGTTACATGCACGAGCATCTTGTGCATTTCATGAAGAGAGGTTTTTCATCTTATGCATATTGTAGTTTACCCTAAACTTCACATATGCTTTGATTTTCCCCAAGGAATGTTAGACTCGGTCAATAACGAGTTGTTCGGGAATGGTCACCCCTTGCAATTTAAGAGTCTCAACATGCTCAATCAATTTGAGTACATGAGGGCTAACTTTTGGTCCTCTTAAAGGTTCATGTTGAATAATGTGAAAGTCGTCTCATACTGTAAGATCCTAGGAGCTTGTGAAAAAACATGGTCATGAGCTTGGCATAGATCTCATAGGTCGTGCTCATCTTATGGCACTCCCTTGAAAATCGGTCTCCATCGAGAAAATCAAAAAAAAAAAAAAAAAAAATTGATCGTGGCGGACTCTTGTGGCTAGCCTCATAGGCTCGCCTTGCGTGGCGGTTGACCTTTCATTAGGTGCGGTGGGAGAGGCCTTGGCAAGGTAACGAAACCTGTCGTCACCCGCCGCGGCCAAGCGGAGTTGCATATCCCAATTGGTAAAATTAGCGCCATTCTTTTCTAACTTGCATCGATGCATAAAGGATCGAAGCCATAAGACATTCGTGAGAATTGGAGCATAGGTGGTGGTGGATGAATTAGCGTTTGCCATTGCGAATAAACAATTATGACTACAAATTTTAAAGACATAAAGGAAATGTCAACATTTATCATTTTAAATACTTGTAAACATTTTAAACAAGCTTAGCATTTAAATAGTGACCTCTACCCAACTATTATAAATGATTCCGAGATCCAAATTCATATCAACTTGGGCACGGTAAGCCGATTCATCCCTCATTAACATAATTCGGTGGATTAACTCATTAATCGATTCTACATTAGAACTCTCGGTTGATAATATTACTTTAATATTTATCTTAAGCCCGGAACACATGCGGCAACGGTCGCGAATACTTCCGTTGAGCTCAATCCAAATTTCGAATTAATAACCTTTATTACCCCACTTACCCAACGTAACAAGTTTAGCACCCCGGTGAGCCGAGCCTACTTCCTTGCGAAATTGGGATTCATGGGTTCTACATTTGGTAAGGCTTGATCTCAATTATTTATTATGAGAGGTCATGTCAATTTATAATCTATCATGTTAAAGTGAACTAAATCGATGAATTAACGATTATTTTAATTGACACGGTCGAATACTCGATAAAATATGCATGTCATGTTATGGCGATTTGGCAATGCATGCAAACATATTAAGTAAAATGCAAGCATAAAATAAAACTCCTAGTATGGCCTTTCCTAGAATAGAAAATCATATATTCTATTACAAATTCGGAAAACAACTCCTTTGGTCCCTTGAACTTCATAAGCACGCCTCCCAAGGTCACCGTCTCTCTCTCTCGAAACTCCTTTCCGAATGGCACCGTCTTTGGGAAACTCCGGTTTTACAATAAGTTACAAAATATATAATAAAATTACAATAATTTCCTATTATACATTTAAAAAAATAAAATAATACAATAAAAGTGATACGAGATCACATTAAATTACAACCGAATCAATATTCCCTTACATTTCGGGCAATATCGATTAAAACTAAGGCCATACAAGGAAAAATTACATAATTCCAAATTACATAAACCAAAATATGACATTCATAAATTGAAAATATGACATTCATAAATAAAAATGCAGCATTATAATATGTATAAAACATGCTTATGTTAAATGCCAAATCGCCTTATTTAACGGTTTATATCGAATATAACCCGGTTTTATGGAAATGCGTGATAATAACACTTTAAAATCACCAAATAATACTTAAATCATATTTAAGTCCAAGTTAATTATCCCAACTCATTTAGGCCTCAAAAATTAGTCATCACTCAATTTTTGACAATAACTCAACTTGTTGTTGTATAATTGCTCATAATTAGACTTTAAAATCATATTTTAATCAAATAAATCCAAATTTAATTACAATAATTTCAAAATTTCAATTTTAAATTTTTGTACATTCTGGAACATTTCCATGACACTCATAATGTCAAAAATCATGGTTTAAAAATTTCGAATCGGTTTTTGAGAAAAGTGGTTGCACTTTATCGGTTTTATCAAACAAAATACATAAAGCATGCAAAAATTAATCATATAAAATTTTCAACTTTAGATCTGAAATTTGGGACATTTATTCAACCATGAACAATTTTCTCTTGACATGAAATTTATTTTAGCTTTATTTTCTAAATAAGTCACTATTTATGCCATTTTTACATTAAAAATTCATAAATCATGCTAGACAAATCATATGAGTCTCAAATTTTCCAGTATAACATTAAAACATGCATGTGACAAGATAATAAAATTTCATATTCATATTCAAAGCATAAGTATTTTTAACCATCTAACCTTTATTTATTCAATTTTATCATATAAAACTCATAAATAATACGAAATAACTCCACTTCATACCAAATTTTACATATAGTAATTAAAATGCATGTGTGATATTGTGTAAAAATTTCAAGGTCAGAAGATAAGTCTAACTAGTTTTAGCATTTTAAACATCATTTTACTCATTAAAATGTAATAAAAACACTAAAAATCATATTTGAGCAATATAAATTTCCATAAATCATCAAAATGACCTAAAATCATATTAGGACCAGAATATATTGACATGCAAATAACTTTTTGATTTTATCTTATAAAACACAAATTACTAGTTTTCTTTAAGTTACAATAACTCGAAAAAACTAAAAATCGATTATGCATGCAACAACCTTGGCTCTTAATACCGCTTGTAATATTAGACACTTCTAATATCATTATACATTTAGTTTACTCTTAAACTAAATAGATCTTATGCATGCATAACTAAAAATAAATAAGGAAGAAGAAATTGTTCCTTACATTGATAATAAACGATTTTTGGGCACAAGATTAGGACACCTTCCTAATCTTGTTCTTGAGCTTAAAGTTAAGGGATGAACTTCCAAGTTCCAAGTGTAGGAACACTCCAATAAGTTGCACCAAGACAAGCCCTTAATCACTCAACTATTGGATTATAAGTACAATAGATAAGTACCCTTAGAACAAGTATACAACACTCCAATTACTACTCTAGTAATATGATGTTTATACTTCAACACAAGTGTTATGAAACTTCTAAAGTTTCTAAGAATATTGTTGTGATTTTAGTGAGATAAGTAAGTGTTTTCTTCTTAAGATTCACTAGTGAGTAAACAAGAGGAAAACATCCTCTTATCTACCCACCACAAACCGGCACACCCTAGGGAAGGGGGAGCATGCCTCTCCCTTTTTGCCTTATCAAAGTTATAGGGTGGCTATAGGTTCTAAGGCTAGGTAATCATATTGTCTAATCATCATTAGCACAACATTTAAAACCTAATCCTTACCCTACCCCATATAACCGGTTTTCTTCACTTAAAATGGGTGTCCATTTTATTTTTGTAATTTGTCATTTGTCACATATGTGACATGTGACATATAACATGTAATTAAGCTTATAAATGTAAATTTAACTAATTTAAATGCAATTTCATAACAAATAAATTAGACTTAACCTTTTAAGTCACATTTTATAATTACATGTATATAAAATGGGTCATCTCATATTTGGTTAATATAATCTACAACAGTTTGTAATTATAATCGACCAATTTCACTTATCTCAAATGTTTCATAAACATAATGCATTCTTAGTAATATAACAATTAAATTACTAAAATGAATCTTATTTAATCATACTACAATAAGATATAATTCTCACTTACAATTTAAACTTGGTTCAATTTAAGGGATTAATTAATCTATATCGCTATACAATTAATTAATGTACATGATTAAGGGATTGTCCTTTAGGTGTGACCTCAAGGGATCAACTGATCACCATCGTCATACGACAGTAACGTCAAACTCAATTGAGCAAATTGTTACCGATTTATGTTGACCAGTTAACTATAATATTCATCATCCCTTTTGTATTCTTATTATTGAAATTTAATTATGTGATCGCACTATTGTTGAGGACACTTATTCCAACAAAGTCCATGTTTCAATCTTTCATGGTACAATACCAAAAGAATGAGCAAGCTAAAGATGCTTCAATCAAGATGCTTGAGACACAAATGGCACAAATAGCATCTAAGAAAGCTACAAGGCAGCCGGGTACGTTGCCATCTCAGCCAGATAGGCAACATGACACGGCTAATGCGATACATCTCAGAAGCGGTCTTTCATATGATGGACCAAAGCTGCCTTAAATGACTGAAAAAGTCACTACCGAAGAGTTAGAAGCAAACCAGGAGGAAACAACAGCAGACGAGTCTGCTGTACCATTGCCAAATAGTCGATCGACAGTTTCAAGTAGTCGATCGACTAAAGTATATAAAGCTGGAGCTGAACTAGGAGAAAAAAGTCGATCGACCAATGACAGTGGTCGATCGACTGATCTGAATAGTCGATCGACTGATCTGAATAGTCGATCGACATAAGTAAATGGTCGATTGACTATGTTGCCTGCTGACGACACTGATTCGTTACCTGTTTCTAATGAGGCGTCTTCTACTGCCAATAAGACGTCCAGTTCTGCTCAAAAGAAGAATAAAGCTGCTGATCCGCAAATTTTTATCAAAGTTCCTTTTCCGGGACGATTAAAGAACACAAAGATCGAGCAACAATTTGGTAAATTCATGGAGGTCGTCAAAAATCTCCAGGTAACTGTACCATTTACTGAGTTAATTACCCAAGTCCCTTCTTATGCTAAATTTATGAAAGATATTTTGACTCGTAAGAGAAGTTTCAATGAAATGGAGACTATTGCTTTTACCGAAAAGTGTACTGCACTCCTACAAAGCAAATCTCTACCCAAATTAAAGGACCCGGGTAGTTTCTCTATTCCTTGCACTATAGGCACCCATGTAATCGATAAAGCTTTATGTGATTTGGGTGTAAGTGTTAGTGTGATGCCCTATTCAGTTTGCGAGAAACTCAACATGGGAGACCTCAAAGTTACTAACGTAACTTTACAAATGGCCGACCGAACAGTTAAAAGACCCTAGGTGTTTACAGGATGTTCCTGTTAAGATAGGTAAATTCTTTATACCTGTCGACTTTATTGTGTTAGATATGGCCGAAGATACTCAGATTCCCATAATTCTAGGTAGGCCATTTTTACATACAGCAAGAGCTATTATTATTGTCAAGCATGGACGCTTGACTCTAGAGGTGGGGGTGATAAAGTGACCTTTAATCTAGCAAATACTCTTGCCAAACCTATGATAGAGGACACTTGCTATGCTATTGATATAATTGATCACTCTGTTTTTTATGTTTGGTCGAGTCCCTTGATTAGGGACCCGTTAGAGGCTTTGATGGTTTTGGATGCGTGTGCAGATAACCCGAAGAACAATGACGTTGTGTTGGGTATGCTAGAAGCCGCTTTGGAAGGTCGTGACCTCACAAATGCTAAAGGAGAAACGGTAAAACGGTTGGTAAATACTTCTTATGTTGTAGAAGTAAAAACACCTGAACTTAAACCTCTCCCTTCTCATCTTAAGTATATGTTTTTAGATTAGTATAAAAAATACCCAGTCATTGTTAGTGCTAAGCTTTCTAATAACCAACTAACTGCTCTGTTGGATATCCTAAATAAGAATAGGAAAGCCTTGGGTTACAGTTTGGATGACCTGAAAGGAATCAGTCCTGACATTTGTATGCACAGAATTGAATTAGAGGAAGGACATAAGCCCTGCAGACAAGGTCAGCTTAAGTTGAATCTGAAAATGCAGGATGTTGTGATGGCAGAGGTAATGAAATTGCTAGATGCAGGTATTATTTATTCTGTTGGCCATTCTAAATGGGTGAGTCCAGTTCAGGTAGTCCCGAAGAAAGGAGGGACTATAGTGGTAAAAAATGATAAGAATGAATTAATACCAACTCGAGTTGTCACTGGATGGCGAATGTGCATTGATTATAGACAATTAAACGTCGCCACAAAAAAAGATCATTTCCCCCTCCCTTTCATTGATCAAATGCTAGAAAGGTTAGCTTCCCATAACTTTTTCTGCTATTTAGATGGATACTCAGGGTTCTTTCAGATCCCTATCCACCCAGATGATCAGGAAAAAACGACTTTTACTTGCCCACATGGTGTTTTTGCTTATCGCAGAATGTCATTCGCATTGTGTAATGCCCCAGCTACCTTCCAAAGGTGCATGATGAGGATATTTTCTGAGTACATCGAGTCGATAATTGAAGTTTTTATGGACGATTTCAGCGTCTATATGGAAGTGATTTTGATACGTGTTTGACTAACCTTGATAAAGTTTTGCAGAAGTGTATCGAGGTTAACTTGGTTCTAAACTAGGAAAAGTGTCATTTCATGGTCAACGAGGGAGTTATTTTAGGGCATTTAGTTTCTGACAAGGGCATCCAAGTTGATAAGGCAAAAGTGCAAGTAGTAGAGAAATTACCACATCCCGTAAATGTTAAGGGAGTTAGAAGTTTTCTTGGCCATGCCAGCTTTATCGCCGGTTTATTAAAGACTTCTCGAAAATTGCTAAACCACTTACACAACTATTGCTCAAGGATGCCCGATTCAATTTTACTGATGAATGTCTTTCTGCTTTTGACAGGTTGAAGCGAGCCCTGATTACAGCACCAATTATTCAGGCTCCTGATTGGGAACTTCCGTTCGAAATCATGTGTGATGCTAGCGATTTCGCAGTTGGCGCGGTACTAGGTCAAAGAAAAGACAAGGCTTTGAGTGCAATTTACTATGCGAGTCGGACATTAGAAGAGGCTCAAGTGAAATATGCCACCACAGAAAAAGAATTGCTAGCTGTGGTATATGCGCTAGAGAAGTTTCGATCTTACTTGTTAGGATCGAAAGTTATTATTTATACTGACCATGCAGCACTGAAGTACCTTCTTGCTAAGAAGGAAGCCAAGCCAAGACTGTTGCGGTGGATACTCCTACTCCAGGAGTTTGATTTGGAGATTCGAGATAAGAAGGGAGCTGAGAATTTGGTTGCCGATCACTTATCTCGCATACCATCGCAGGAAGAGGGAGATTCTTTACCTATTAATGATTCTTTTACTGACGATATTCTGATGGCTATTACTACTAATGAAAATCCGTGGTATGCTGATTATGCTAATTTCATTGTAGGTAATCTATTTCCTCCTGACTTGTCTTTTCAGCAAAGGAAGCGTTTCCTTCACGACGTGAGGCAGTACTTTTGGGACGATCCTTATTTATTAAAGGAATGCGCGGACGGTCTTTATCGACAGTGTATACCGCAGTGGGAGACCAAGGCAATCCTAGAAGCATGTCATTCTTCATCTTATGGTGGTCACCACGGTCCGTCTCGAACCATGGCTAAGATAGATGAGCTGGAAGAGTTCCGGATGAATGCCTATGAAAGCTCCAGAATATACAAAGAGAAGACAAGACGGTGGCATGATAAGAGACTTATACCGCGAGAGTTCAAAGTTGGTGAGAAAGTATTGCTATTCAATTCACGACTCCGCCTTTTTCCTGGTAAACTGAAGTCCAGGTGGTTTGGCCCTTATACGGTAACTTATGTTTCTAAGTTTGGGTCAGTCGAGTTAGAAAACTCCGAAGGCAAGCGGTTTAAGGTTAATGGTCATGAAATAAAGCATTACTATGGAACCACGGATTCTATTGGAATGATCGAAGTATTATACTTCGACCATATTGATGAACAAGCCAATTGAGGTAACAAGGTCAAGCGGCACCTCATAAACCAGCGCTTACCGGGAGGCAACCCGGATTGTATTAAGCTTGTAAGTTTGAACTTTTTGTTATTAGCTTAGTTTAGTTTAGCTTTGTGAGTTGAATTACTTTTAGTTATTAATTTAGCTTCTGAGTGCTTGTCATTAGCTTCGTTTGAGTATTAAGTGAGAATGAGGGACTGACTTTTGACTGAAAGGTGCATTATAGGAGATCGTGTCGCGCAATTCCTTAGAACGAAGAAAGATGAGCAGCGTTTTCATCAGAAAAGTCGATCGACTGACAATTTTGGTCGATCGACTACTTTTGCTGAGACAGGAATTTTTGCAAGATTTAGTCGATCGACTGGGTTTTGTAGTCCATCAACTAATATTGCTGAGACAGGTTTTTTCGCGAGTTTTAGTCGATCGACTGGCTTTTGTGGTCGATCGACTAATTGTGGTGACATATGGTTTTCTGCCAGATTTAGTCGATCGACTAAATATAGAGGTCGATCGACTAAATCGAAGCAAAACTAAAAAAAAAAAATTTGTTGCTGCAATTTATACCTTGCACGCATCAAACTCTTCATTCTTATTTCTTCCTTCTTCCTGTTTTCACTGCTACTCTCATTTTATCCCTCTTTCTTTCACTTAATCACTCTCACTTTTTAAATCTATCCATTTCCTAACCCTCACAAGTAAATTTTATTACTTTAATTCCTTTCAATCATTCATTAATACTTTCCCATAATCCTAATTGAAAAAACTAGGGTTTGAGTTTTCAATTGATTTGGGGATTTATGAAAAAATTACATGACTAACCATCAAACTTTACTTGTGATACGTAAACTATGGAAGGAGGCAAGCGACGAAGGATGACCACCGGACAAACTTCCAGGCGCCAAACAGCAGTTCCGACGACAACCGCAGAGACGAGCATGCCAGGCAGTGACGGAGCTCCAGTAGACCCGTGTACCGCAATGATACAACACGAACCTTTAGATAGTCTACCTGACTATCCGGAGGTAATCTTTGAATCCCAAAGTCAAAAGAATCGGTTTGAATCACTCTCGCACAATCCTATTGTTCCCTCGCGTTTTCTTGATCGTGACACGCTAGTGGCTTTACGCCTCTACGATAGTGTTATAGGAATTCTGAATGGTACGGGGATGTCAGGTTTAATTCAAATGAAAGAATACACTTACCAATCCCCTACACTTGAGTTTTTCAGCAGTTTCTTTTTCTCTTTTGCTGATTTTAAGGCGAATGCGAATGTCACTAGCATCCGTTTTCGCCTTCTTAATCAGCCATTTACCTTTTCCTTACCCGAGTTTGGTTCTTTTCTTGGTCTACATAGTGAGGGGGTTTTCAATCCCCCTAGAAAATTGATTCATCCACTCTGGGCTGCCCTTTCCGACCACCATAATGGTAGGAAGCGGGGCTTGTTTGTGCATCATCCGGATGTACGTTATTGGCTTCGTTTAATTGCAAGCACGATTTTTGGACGAAGAGAAGCCAATAACGTAAACTCGGATGAGCTTCATTTCTTGGGTGGCTATCTAAATATCGATAGTGGTCGCCCGTTTTTGCTAAATGTAGCCTATCTCGTCGCTCAGCACTTTGTTAATATTGCAGACGGGATTTTGACTTCTATCTATTGTGGGGGGGGGGGGGGGGTGTCACCCATATCGCTAAACAGTTGCTTCCCGATTTCCCCAGGGGTATGTTACCCATTGGTCATGAGAACCAATTTTTAGACAGCGCTCGTTCACTCGATAGGTTTTTCATGTATCACATAAATTGGCTCTTAGATGACGGGACGTGGAAGATCTCCACGTCCACCTCAGTGACTTTGCCTTGCGACTCTTTACCTCCTTTGACCCCTCTTCCTTTTGTCGCACGAAAGGCATCTCGACCACCTGTCCCCTCATACCTTTTACCTTACATTCTGCCTAGGAGGGTCGCTGGTCGTAGTCAACACCGAGAGATGGGGCAGCCATCTACACCTTCTCCTACTGGACCTTCTTCGGGTTTTCCGACCCAATTTTTACCTCCATCCCCTTTTGTGCCCCCTTAGGTCATTGACCAAGGGGCACGTGACCGTATACTACTTGATTTAGGTAGCAGGATAGCGCAGATGCAGATGAACCAGGCCTTCGTTGGGTTTCCTATCTATGAGTCCTACATCCGTAATGGACGAGTACCACATGATAAGACCCACCCTTCTTACTACCGCTATCCGAAGGGTGGCTATCCCGACGGAGCAGCCACGGGGGCGGGAGGCAGTGACGAGGACGCTGAGTCTGAGTCGGAGGAGGAGGAGAACGATGGTTAGTCGGAGCTTGCTACGACCTCCCTTGTTGTTTGCTGGTTTGGGGAGGTCATATTTGTTTATAATTGTAAGTTTCTTTATTATATTTCACTCCCGCATGTATTTATCTCATCTTGCACCCCTTTCCCTTACCTATTGTTGCTGCTGATGTTTGTTTGCTGAACACAATGAGGTCATTGTGTGATTTGGTTTGGGGAGGGTATACATCTGTCTTAGTTTGCATCCATCTGCATTTTATTGCATTTCGGCGTTCATGTTTATTGCATTTCTGCATGCATAGTTTCTAAACAAAAAAAATTGCAAAATCATAAAAATACAAAAACATGTTTATTTTTGCATTTAGGTCGAGTCGGAACGGTCGAAAACAATGATGAAACCGCTTCTATGCTTTTATAGTCTAAGCCTTGCGTTGTTAATGCCGTCATGCACAATCATTTGCACAAATCTACGAGTTTTTGATTAAATTTTACTGAACGAATAGACTTCACTTGATATCGGCAACCTACTTAAACATTCTAAGGAATTAGAGCCTCCTTAAACTGATGACATTCATGATTAGTTTCATCTAGGACGTGAGTAGGACTCCTTATAAGGCATGTAACATTAATTTGCATAAGCATGACATCTACCTCTTTGTGCTTGTATGCATTCGGTTTGTGGAAGGTGACACACGTGGAGAGGCAAACCTTTCTTTCTCATATTTTACCCTTAAACTTCACTAGCCAAATTAACCTATATTGACCCAATTTTTAACTACAGTCCAAAATTAGCCTACCTTAGTCAAGCTAGTTTAATTGTCTGTATTGGGTACGTATTTGATCGTTAGTTTGGTATTTCAGTTGTGCAATGAAAAGAGGGTTGCAAATTTGAGAATGAAGATGAAAAAAAAAATCAACACTCCGAAAAAAAGAAATAACATTAAATAAAATAGTTGTTGAGTGTTGAAAAAGAAAAGAAAGAGGAATGTTTATACTCCGAATTTGGCATTGATCTTAATTTTAAATTGGGTTTATAAGGCGGATGAGTGTACTAATTGGTTACGGTTGTACTAGCTTGGCTTTTCCTCCACATATCCAAAATCTATTTTGCCCCTTTTTACCCAATTACCTCACCTCGCACTATATTGTAAGTCCTCGACATGTGTCTTGGTCTAGTTTGGTTGGAATGCGTATGTACGGTCGATAGAGGTATTTTTCATGTTAAACTGCATGCATGCTCTTATAGGTCGCAGTTAGGTGAGTGACTATTTTCTCTCTTATCCTATAAATTTCCTCACCATGTGCTTTGAATGAGTGATGAGTGACCCGTGAGAGTCCGATATACACAAGTCTTGCAAGGTCGACGGTTCAGTTCCTTTATCATTGATTTAACTCGTTCGCATTTGATTTTGTGCCTTAGTGTTAGCTTTTATGCATTAAACGGGCTTGGACACTAGAAGTATAGGTAGCTCTGAGCTTTTCTTCGTTCCATTAAGTGAGTTTATTGTCTAAAGTCTTTGCTTTCTTGGGACAAGCAAGGGTTTGGTTTAGGAAAGGTTTGATGCGTGCCTAATTTATACATTTATTTCACCCTTTTTCCACGCATTTCTATTCCATTTTGAGTAGCGAAAGTCTACTTTGTTTCGGATACTTTGGGTATTTCTTTGTTTCGTACAGGTTGTTGACCCGTAAGGAGCCAAAACGAGTCGAATCTCGTCTTTGTGTTGCATTCCGGATACGAGTGGAGTCGTGCTTAGGAACTGTCACCTTGGGACACTCGGGAACGGAAGAAGGCACATTGAGTTAGCGTGAAATTGGCGTGCTGATCTGGAAAATAGTCGATCGACTATTCACTTCAGTCGATCGACAGGTTTTTCAAATTAGTCGATCGACTACCATTTTGGTCGATCGACTAATTTGAAGTAGAGGCGGCAAATTTCTTCACTTTAGTCGATCGACTAAGTTGTGCAGTCGATAGACTGCTTTTAGCTTTAGCCGAAAATTTGATTTTCTGATTCGGTCCATTAGTTTTAATAGTTACAGAGTTTAGTATTTAAGCTTTGTAAACCAGAATAATTAGGTCATTCTTTTTATATTGTAAAACATCCTACGTTCTTTTTAGCAGCTTGAGATTGAATTCTTGGAATCGATCTTTCTTCCTCCTTTTGGTATTGAATCTTCTCTTATATTAATTCTTCTCTCTCATTCTCGCTCTTTATTATTTACTCTCGCTCGTTAATTTCTTTGTCTATTAATTGTTGTCTTTAGCCATGTTTAATTCAATCCTTATTGTTGTAGTTAATTTCATTAGATACAACATGAGTAGCTAATTCTTCTATGCTAGGATTTAGGGGAAAAGCGGTTATTTGATGATATAATTATTAGATTATTAGTTAGTCATAACTATTGGTTTGTATTGTTAATCGTTGCATCAATTGTTAGTAAATTGGTTAAATGCATGTGACCAATCTATTAGTTTGTTAAACCTCGACCTAGATCGTAAGATATGGAAAGGGTAGAACTTGCAGCGAACAATAGAATTTACTAATTAGAGCGAAAGTTACTTTAGTAATTATAGGGTGAATAGTAGACCGGAATGAACTATCCATTATCCTTCAAACCATGTTTATGTTAATCTTTTGATTCTTTCTTTTACCGTCGTTGACCGTGTTAACCCGATATCCTAGCTATTTCTCTTATCATATTTTAATCAACTTTCTTCCTTTATTTCTCTTCCCTTTATTTCTCTTTCCTTCACTACTTGTAGTTTAGATAACAAACAATCAAAACCCTCATTTGTTTCTTAGACAGACTATTAATTAGCAAATAGAATTTCTTTAGTCTCCCTGTGGATACGATCCCGACTTCCTTTACTGCATTAGTTTAGGCCAGTTGGTTATCTTTGATTAGGTGTGCGATTTAGCCTGTCAGAAACGGAATAAGATCGCAGTTGGGAAGATGATGATGGTGGCTGATATGGTGTTGGGTGAAAGTTTTGGAGGGATTTTTAAGAAGATGGTGATAATGGATGATTTGGGGATTTAGGTATTAGATGATTAATTTAGTATTTTATGTTATTTGTGTTTTGTTATTTAGGTATTAAATATTAGTTTATTAGCTAAAATTAGGATGTTAGATATTAAATGATGAAGTGTTAGTGCATTACAAAAAAAAGCGTCATAAGAGTAACATCGTTATGACGGAAGTTGTCAAAGGGTATTCTAGGAATGAAAAAGGTAAACACAAGGGTACCATATGTAAAAATTTAAAATGAGGGGTACCATGTGTAATATACCAAAGTTCGAGAGTACCATGGGAAATTTCCGTACAATTAGTTGTAGATTATATATTAACCAAATATGAGATGACCCATTTTAGATACATGTAATTATAAATTATTACTTAAAATGTTGAGTATAATTTATTTGTTATGAAATTGCATTTAAATTAGTTAAATGCACATTTATAAGCAAGATTACATGTCACATGTCACATGTCACATGTCTCTTATGTGACAAGTGACAAAATCACAAAATAAAATGGAGACCCATATTATTATGGGTGCATCGGTTTTTGGGGTTTAGGGTAGGGGTTTAGGTCTTGTTGGTTGATCTAATTAAGAATTAGGCTAAATGATTACAACCTATACCTAAATACCTAGCTATTGCCTTGTTAAGACAAAAAACTGTAAGTTTCTTAAACTCAATATTAGATATTTCTAATATCATCTTATGAATAGTTTACTCTTAAACTATCTAGATCTTATGCATGGATAACAAAAGATAAGGAAAGAACAATTTCTTGTATTGAAAATAAAGGAAATGAGCACAATGTTTGAACTCCTTTCAAATATTGATCTTGAGCTAGTAGGAAATGGATGATCTCCAAGTTCTTAATATAAGAACACTCCTCTAAGTGGCACCCAAGACTACCCTTAATCAATACTAAAATACTACACTAATATATATAGTATTCACCCTTAAAAATTCTAATAACTCACTTACTACTCTAGTAAACTTATTAGAATATATGAACTCTAAATATTGCATGAACTTCTTAAGTTTAGTGTGAGAATGAAGAGATTTAGAGAGATAAGGATACTACAAAAAAATGAGATGTTGTAGCATCTTATAAGAGGGAAAAACAAGCCCTCTTGTGGCTTATGCAAGCCGGTCACACACACCCCACATGGGTGGGGTGTTGTCATTTTCACATTGTTCTTAAGTCTTAACAATGCAAGGTTGAGTGTATGAGTTATTATAGTAATGATTTGTTCTAAATCTTAATTAGAATAAAATTACAACCTAAAATCCTACCCATCTAGCTCACAAAAACGGTGCACCCATATAAAATGGGTGTCCATTTTATTTTTGCATTTTGTCATTTGTCACATATGTGATATGTGACATGTGACATGTTACATGTAATTTTGCTTATAATTGTGCATTTAACCAATTTAAATGCAATTTCATAACAAATAAATTTGACTTAACATTTTAAGTCATATTTTATAATTACATGTAAATAAAATGGGTCATCTCGTATTTGGTTAATATAATCTACAACAATTTTTAATTATAATCAACCAATTTTGCTTATCTCAAATGTTTCATAAACATAATGCATTCTTAGTACTATAACAATTAAATTACAAAAATGAATCTTATTTAATCATATTACAATAAGATATAATTCTCACTTACAATATAAACTTAGTTCAATTATTTAAGGGATTAATTAATCTGTATCGCTATACAATTAATTAATGTACATGATTAAGGGATTGTCCTTTAGGTGTGACCTCAAGGGATCAACAGATCACCACCGTCATACGACAGTAACGTCAAACTCAAGTGAGCCAATCATTATCGATTAATGTTAACCAATTGAATATAATATTCATCATCCATTTGTATTCTTATTATTGAGATTTAATTATGTGATCGCACTATTGTTGAGGACACTCACTCCAACAATCTCCCACTTGTCCGAGACAAGTGTGCATCACCAATTCTCTTGTCCTATTACAATCTCCCACTCAATGCAAGGTGTCTTGCAGGTCGTACTTGTATTTGATCATATCAAGAGTGGTTTCCTTCCGAGCGTGGCCACGCATTTTCAGCTTACTCCTCCTCGAGTGGCCTTGAGATTTTATAACAATTTCTATCGCACTATTCCCTTCGAATAGCCACAGCTCATCATGACCCAAAAGATGCCCATTTAACCCCAGTTACGAAGGTCGTAGAGCATAAATTAATGTCACTCTGAAACTGTGCCACCTTAGGCGAACAGTCTTTAGTCAAAGAATTGCCTCAAAAAGAATATTATAGTAGCTCTTGCCGCGACCAGGCTACAAGAATTGTCAGAACTCTATAAGCGGTCACTGCCCAGCAGATTGTCCCTTACAGTCTGTCTATGTGATCGACGGTCATCCCTTATGACCTTATGGCACTTGAACTCGCCATCAATCGCATCACACTCTAGTCACTTGGAGACTTCACCTCATATAAGCAACTAGGGGCCAATACTATGTTAATCCAGTCCACTTTAATTGGGTCCAATATTGTCTCTACAACCCATTTGGATATAACAAAGCACAAAAACGAGTTTTAGAAAATCAAACGATAAATGTGATTATCATATATGAACAATCAACACAATGTTATTGCTTCATATCATATAATCTAAAGTTTATTTCGTCCATGACAATTCATGACAATCTTATTTAAATGCAATAAAGGCTTGGGTAGTGAATATACCATGTATTCATTTATTCCAACCTTGTGAATTGCATTTTCCTTCCATCCAACGTTATTCCTAATAACATGAATTCATCTACGTATATGTCTATATCTCTATCTAGTGTTAGGCTCTTTAACTTGAAAAATGCTCCCACTTGTTATCATGATAACTGATAGGTACTTAGGTGAAAGGATCTACCATTAGCTTCTTGTAAGCCACCTTATCCTCATCATAATGTACTAGGTCTTTATTTATAGAATTTATAATGATCGACTCTTCAATCATCCTTTTAGTTATTCACTTCTTGTATAACAAAAGTACGCCTAGGATTTCGATAAATCCTTATAAGTTTGGAAATTTGGGTTTGTGTAACCTTTACCACATATCCAAATTTTCTCTACCAAACACAATAATTAATCCCTAGTTCTCCTTGAGAACCCTATGGATTTTCTTGTAGGCTATCCAATGACACTCATGTGGATTGATTTGTTATAGGCTTGTCATGCTCCCACCATACAATTCAATTAGGTATGTGCATGTTATGACATACATGATTGTTTTAATGGCGGAAACATTAGTACTCAAGTGATCAAAAACTCTTAGGTTCAGTGGATGACTATGACCTATTCATAGTGATCCCACTTTCATCAACATAAATAACCTATTTAACTTGTTGAAATAGATAAATGATCTTATCAATATAAGACACTTTTCTAAATGCCAAGCTAAAATCTTCTATTTCACAATAGATTTTGATTTAGTATACATGTTGCCCTCTTTCATCCAACATTAAAATCCAACCACTCCTTTCAAAAGGTAATATGAATACGTCACTCACAATGAGTGATACGTCATTTACGTGGAAGATAATTTCTCCCACTGAACTTCATGTCTTTACATGACTTTAACTCCCTTTGAACTTCATGTCTTTACATGACTTTAACTCCCACTGAACTTCATGTCTATACATGACTTTTCGACAATTCGAGTAAAACTCTTCTTATATCTCATAATAGAAAAGATCATCATAACCTCTAGGTAGATACCTTAGGCTTGTGTCATGTACACATCTTATTCGAAATTCCTATTTGGACATGTGGTTTTGTTGTGTATCTTGTACACACCTACTATGAGGTATTTTACTGATGATATGGATCTAAGCATAGTTACGCATTAACTCAGCTTTTGAAAACATCTACATGTCTATCCATGCAACTATAATTGGACAACTCCAAATAAAACACCTTCATGTTTATCGAATGATTTAATATTGGACAACTCCAAATACATCATTCCTTTGCATAGATTCCATTTAGTTTCATAAGTCTCTTATGTTAGAAAATCGAATTTTAAAATTTCTACATACTTCCACTTCATAAATCATAATATTATTATATCAAGAACATTTTCTTTTGGTCTCGTCACTAGTCTAAGGATTCACGTAAGAACTATTTCTTTTTGGTCTCCTCACTAGTCTTAAGTCTAACCTAAGAACGTTTTCTTTTGGTTTCCTCACTAGTTCCTAACTAGTTTTACGTTGTGGCTTATTTTCTCTCACTCTATCTTTAGAAAAATACAACTATTTTCTTTAAAGATAGCCTTATGAGCCACAAACAATTTTGTACTCATACTTGGGAGGGAGGTTGAAGTATCACAACTTGACCTTAAATGATCTACTAAAGATTTTATTGTAAAGACATCAAATTTTAGCTTCGAGATAGACTAGTTCTATAAGCTAAAGAGGTGGAAACATATTCATGTCATTTACTATCTTTATAAGTGGTGTGGCCAATTGGTTTGGTAGATTCCTTACTTGAGTTCAATAACTCAATTTTGACTTAGCAATTAATATTTCAAAGTGAGAATCAAATTCTTAGCTTTTGAATTTATTACAATGATCCAATCATCATAATACTAATATGATCAATTTGAGTCGATACAATTTATGTTATTAGTGCAAGTGGTGTATAAAGACAAGTTTTTAGAACAATAAAAGTTTCCACAAACCGAGTGACTTTGGTTGAAAACCAAGTCACTAAATATTCAATTACAACAATTGTTCTTGAAAATTAAAAACTTCTATGTCCAACAAGGAAATAAAAATGTTCTTAACAACCATAATACAATCAAAAGGGGAGACAATCTCGAGGCCAAGCTTCCCTAGGTCTTCAATCATGGGTGACTACCTTAGCTTCCCTTGAAGAGCCTTCTTAGGCTTGCTTGTCCTTGCCCTTATCCTTGCTAGGATGCCCTAATTACATTATATAGGTAGTGAAATGATGTACAATATAAAATGTTTCTACTACATAGTTCATAGAGTATACATCTGATATACTATAATTGTTGGTATAATTTATGAACTTTATAGTATAATTTTCGAGTATTGTTTTAAAGGTTATGAGCTAGAACATAAAGTTTTTTAAGTTTATTCACTTAAACATTATTAAGTTCAAAAAAAACAATACAACTCAAAAATATTACATATAAGCTCAGCTAAATTTAAATTTTGACCAAAAATTAAAATGTACTATTTCTGTCCCGGTCAATTGTTATCTATTTTCTTTTTGGGGTATATTAGTGAATTGTTATCTATATTTTTTGGTAACGAGGGAACCCGCAACCGCTACCTTTGGTGCACTATGGGTAAATCTTCGAGTATACTTAATAGCTTGCAAACCACGCAATAAGCACGCATACCATATCTATTTTTAATTTTTTTGGTAACTTTTGTCCAAGTGGGCAAGTGGGCAAGTGGTCAATTAAAGTGTGCAAGTGGATGTGTGAGATAAATCTTTAATTTATTATTATTTTTCTTTTTTTTAGTCATTTTATTATATATGTGGCAAAACAAGTAGATAACAGATGACCGAGACTGAGAGTGTAACTTATAAACTTTCGAAAAACTCCGGAAAAAGATACTAAAGTCTTATGTAGTACATCATACATAGTCCCTCCTATTCACTCATTTTTTCCTATTTCCTAATTGGGTAAGTCAGATTTTCTTCCCTCTTTCCCACTTTGGGATGTGGGGTAATGTGTTTTATATGGACCAACTTTATTTGTAGGTAAGGTAGTGTGTTTTGTGTTGTCCAAATTCATTTCCTTAATTTTTGTGCAAAAAGAAAAGGGAAAGAAATGAGTGAATACGAAGAAACATCTATTTTATTTCATATAAAACGATTTTATACAACGATGGGCGAAAAAATAAAAGAAAAGGAGATTTCGACAAATTCCCGACCTCTTCCCTCGCCTTCTTGTCTATCGCTTCCCTTTGTCTCTCTTGTTCCCCAACTTCTTAATAACTCTTATTATTACCTGTTTCATATCTAATCATCAAACCCTAATTATACGATTAAAATCGGTTTATTCCTGTTAAATGCCCGTCTTTTCGCTCTAATTCAACCTTAATTTGCTGATTATTTGATTTGTCGGTCGATTTCTGCTCGAAACTTGGATCGATTGCTAACTGTTCAAAGCCTAGCTTTCAACTCTTGCTGCTACCGAGGTATGTTTTCAGATTTATTTTCTTAATGTTGCATATATTTCAGCATTTTTGTCTAATTTTTTTTGTGCTTGAATTATGCTCCTTTATCTTCGGAATGTCGGATTGTTAATACTTAATAGCATCGTTGCACATTGATTGAATTGGAATGCTGTAGGTTGAATTAATCTGCCTTTTACGTATTTATATATTTTGTAATTGAAGTTTTTAGCAGCTTAGTTACAACATAAAGTTTCAAATGTTTATTTTTTAGGTTTTGGATATTAATTACTGCAAATTCTGCTAGAAAAAGACAATAGCGGCTTCCATTGTGTTTATGTCGGTGTTCGTAGATGTGAAGGAGTTAGGCATGTCTCTTCTAACGGTAGGACGTAGAATGCAAGTAGAATGAGCGTTTTATTAGTAATAATAGTTTGTGTAGCATGAGTGCTTCAACAAATTATCACCTCACTCATAGACTTGTTCAATCCTTTTGGAGGAAAAAGGAGAGGAGGTAGGGGAACGGAAGGGACAACTTCCTTTGTTTTGTTTGATAATAGAGTTAGAGGCATTTAGAGGGAAGGAAAAATGAAACCCTCCATTTCCCTTCTATGCGAATTTAAATTCCGCTTAACAAGTGAATATTTTTGAGGTAAAACTCCCTTGTTCAATTACCGCTCTCATCCCTTTTATTTCCCTCCATTCCATCCTCCTTCCACCAATCCACGCCCTCCTTTCTTTTAGAACCCATATAAAACTTTAGAGCTTGTTTTGATACACTTTTAGGAAGGAAAGAGAGTGGAGGAGCCAAGTGGGACAAAGGGAAAGGAAAGGGATGGAACGGGAATAAAGTAATAAGTGAGTTTTTACTCCAAATATTTCTTATGTTGGAGACATTTTAATTTGCATTGGAGGAAGGAAATACTCGTGTGCTGAAAATACAATACAGTTGAATTTCCCTTCGTCTAATTTATTTTACTCGAAAGCGGGAAATAGAGAGAAGTTTAAGCGTTTGGTCGATACACTATTGGCCTATTAGCAGCAGGAATGAGAGGGAGGGGGAATGGAATAAATGTGTTTCCTTCCAAATCTTTCCTAGGTTGAAACCACATTGATTTGTCTTGTTGGAGGGAAAGTAGATCTCTCCAATTACGTCAAATCCAATTTACTAATCAAACAAGGTATATTGTCCCCTCCTCCCGTCCCTCCTCCAAACATGGAGCTAGGGTAGAGAAAGGGAAGGAAACATATGCTGTTTAATGTCTATAAACAATGCCACTCTCTTTGTTTTTCTGTACAAGCTGGGTCATAAATGGCAGTAAATTACACTAACATTTTATTGGCTCAGATAAAGCTCCAACGCAAATTTTGAGCATAAACGGAGGTAATTTGAGGGTGTCCGTATGCGATAAACGTTTTTCAAGGGTAACTCGTTTTATCGAGAAAATGGATAAATACGTGTTATCTGATGTTTTAATCGAACATGGTAACTTCTCTTCAATATCTCTAAAATTGCAAGAGCCAACATATTAATATATTATGCAGTGCTTACAATTATTATAGGATTATTAGTTATGAATCTCATGGTATAAGTTTTGATTGTTTTATCATACTATTTTTTTTTTATAAAATTGCAAGTCAAAGTGTTCACGCGAAAAAAAAAAACTGATTTAAGGGGAGTATAATGGTAACCAATTTAGGAAATATTTGGGGCTGAGCTTGGCTTTTAAACATCTGGCTAAGTTTCACAAAACTGTTTTTTTTTCTTTTATTGTTAGTCATCTCCAGTATCTGAGCAGATGTATGTCCTCTTTTTGACCTAGTTGTTAAATTGGTTTGCAGTCCTGTTATTATTTTGTTGTTGGTTACAATGAGCCGTCCTGCGACACGCAATAAAAATAAACGGAATAGACCGGAGGATGAAGTTGATGAGAGAACTGAAATATTGAGGTATCCTTTTTATCTTCTCTTGTAAGTTGTAAGAAAGATTTGAATTCGTTAGCTTTATCTCTGAACCTGCTATTGTTTTGGTCACCATCTTATTTTGCCGAATAAATATTCTTTAGGAGAATTCATTCAGCAAAACAAGTTTCAAATGATGATCTAGGGCGGCTTTACAATATCAGAAGGACCACCTGCTCAGGCTGCCGTGTTAATACAAAGGACAATCCCAATTGTTTCTGTGGGCTGATCCCACCACCAAATGGAAGTCGCAAAACTGGTTTATGGCAAAAGATGTCGGACATAATAAGTTCATTTGGCCCTGATCCAGCTAATGATATTCGGGCTGCTGATGATGCTCCTGCAGGTTTGACAAATTTGGGTGCCACATGCTATGCCAACAGTATTCTTCAATTTCTCTACATGAACAGGGCTTTTCGTGAGGGTCTTTTTTCAGTTGAACCCGAGGTTTTAAAGCAGCAGCCAGTATTGGATCAGCTGGCACGCCTATTTGCACAGTTGTATGGCAGCAAAATGGCTGTTATTGACTCTGCTCCTCTTATAAAAGCTCTAGAGTTGGACAATGGTGTTCAACAGGATAGCCATGAGTTCCTTACTCTGCTTCTGTCTTTGCTTGAACAATGCCTGAGACACTCTGCAGTTCCTGAAGCGAGAACAATTGTTCAAGACCTATTCCGGGGTAGCATGTCCCATGTTACTAGGTATAGCTGGAAAATTTGATTTCTTTGATAATATCCTCTTTTCCCCTTAGCCGCTATAGGACCCACTTTTTTTACCAGCTTAGTTATATGATAGTGCTAACTCATAGTGAACGTTAGGGATTCTAATTCAGTTACATTGTTCTGGTATTTGAATAGCTTAAGATTATATATACCGGCTTAATCCTACAAGTATGCTGCTTTAGTTCTTGCCTGAGTTTTTACTGGGCGCCATCTGGGAGCTGACTGCTCATCCACAGAGGAAACTTATGACTAAAACCAGTAGTGGATCCAATAGACAAGTTTTTTTTCCCTTGATTGAAGAAAATGGAAAGACCCTTGGCTTAACAATTGCATCTGAAACTGAGTACTCTTGTTCACAGAGGTTGGGATAATAATGAAAATAGGATGCAGTTGCAAGGCTGCACCAACGCGAGCATGTTGGTTCATTAGGTCATTAAGGTTGTCAAACCGCCACTTATCTCCTTTACCCATTTGGAAAATTAAATGAAGTACTGTTTCTATCTTGTCTGAAGTTAAGAATTGTTTCCCAATGGGTGCTCGTAGTAGTCGTGAGGCATCATTTCAACCTTAGCTGAGTTTCCTTCTCAGATTTTGTTTGTTTTAGATCTCTGGTTGCCTTCAAAATTTATATTTCTACCACGCGCATAATGTGTTTGATTTTTTATTTGTAGATGCTCAAAATGTAAGCAGACTTCTGAAGCTTCCTCAAATGTGGAGGATTTTTATGAGCTGGAGCTGAACGTGAAGGGTTTAAAGAGCTTGGATGAAAGTCTCAGTAATTACCTCTGTGAGGAAAAACTTGAAGGGGACAATCAATACCATTGTGAGTCATGTGGGACAAGGGTTGATGCCACACGAAGTATTAAATTACGCACACTTCCTCCTGTATTAAATTTTCAGCTTAAACGGTGTGTCTTTCTTCAAAAGGTATTATCTCAACGTCCTTCTAATTGTATTGTTTTGAGTTAGTGCTTAGGCCAGCGGTTGTTGCATTTGATGGTTTCATTTCTTTGGTTTCAATGAACTTCTATTTTAGCACACTGTTTGACATTTTTGTTAATTTTGTTTTTTGAGGCTTAAATTTGTATCTAGACTAGAATTTGTGAACTCTTTTTTAATAGAAATTATTGTGTCAATATAACTAAAGAGCAAGTGAGGACAAGGAATCTTCTGATACTGAAGCTTCCTCTCTATATTATTTCCCAAACTTCATATTGAAAATATTCAATACAGAAGCAGGACACGCTCATAGGACCTCCCGGAATCCCCTCGAAGTTAAATGGTGATTTGGTGGTTAACATTAGGCTTTTGTGTCGCAAACTCAAAAGGTTATCTTGAAGATTTGAAGTCATAGGCTCAATAGCTATAGCACTGTTCTTTTGCGAATATATATATGTAGTTTTGTTGTGGCTTGACATGGGAGCATATTTTCTTTGTAAAACTTGCTGATTTCACAGAAAATTTGATTGCGATGCATTTACTTCTTATTCTTGCACAGTTATGAATCTACAGAAAATATTATTGAAAATATCAATTTCTCATTTCATTTTCATATATTGTCTCTTCTGTTTATCTGTATGATTGTTTTTGTGGTTGAAGCATATGTGTTCAGTTTCCTATGTGAAATTTAAAAGAGGTCAAATGATTGGTTAGTAGGTTCTTAGCTGCTATTAGTAATTGGTTACTACAATCGAATGAGTTCGAATGTTTGATAAGTCAGAAGGTGCTTTTTGTATAGTTTTTGTTGGAAGGAAATGAAAACAGGTATGGACAAATGCTAGACACAGCTTTAGATAGAAAATTTATGCTCCAAGAAGCAGATTGATCATAGAAGAACTGATGTGTAACAATGAGCCGCATCTACTGAAATATCATGCTACTGTATGAAAGGGCAATCGTTATATCTTTGTATTAAGTCCATGCAGTTTTTTATGGGATAGATGCAGATTGAGATGAAAGTTCAGTGCATAGTACCTTGAAAGATTAGTGAAAGACTGAATTTCCACTGGGCAGCATATTGATATAAACAAAATTCTTGTGTATTTGAGGATTGTAGAATACTGTCTGATAATGATGGTGCAAGCCGTGCAAGTGCTATGTTTGCTCTTTGCTTGCATTTGTAACTAAATTGGATTTTATTGAAAAGGAGTATTTTGAAAATTATATGAGACTACATTAACTGTGGGTCTATTGGGTACTCCGTATAACATACAAACCAAGTCTCTGGCTTAAAATTGTGTCCACTGCCTAGATTTCTCTTTTTTCCATTATGTAATTTGTGATAGTTCTGCCTGTACTGTCTACTCTTTGTGGCCTGCTGGTGGAAACTTTAAGGAATGCTTATTGCTGCGTTCAGTCTATTTCTTTATCGTTCCAGTTTGAAAGTAAAATTCCTTTTGAGCATATTTTCAGTTTTCTTTCTGGTGTAGTTTACCGTTTTAATTTTTACTGCATCAATGATTTTTTTTCCCTTAAACTACCCAGACAACAACAAAGAAGAAAATTACCTCAGCATTTTCTTTTCCTAAAGAGCTGGACATGGGGCAAAGACTGACAGAAGCATCTGAATTAGATCTAATTTATGGTTTATCTGCTGTACTGGTTCACAAAGGGACTGCTGTAAATAGTGGCCATTATGTTGCTCACATAAAAAATGAAAGCAGTGGCCAATGGTGGGAGTTTGATGATGAAATTGTTTCAAGTTTAGGTAGTCATCCGTTTGGAGAAGCGTCATTAAATCCTATCTCAAAGGCTGATACATCTATTGTGGAATTAAAGAATTCCATTTCTGATAAAACTAATGTTAACGTTGATCTTGCTCAGCCTTCATGTTTAAATGGTCATGTGGAGACCTATACATCAAGTGATGCATACATGCTGATGTACACTCTTAAATCAAGAAAGGATAATCACAATGGGTTGTTGGAATCGAGTGTTAACAGTGATGGTGGTTTAGTTACAGCTAATAGTGGTGTTTCTCTTCCATCTCATCTTGCTGAAGAAATAAGAACACTGAATGTATTATATATTGATGCATGTGAAAGATATAGATCCAAAAAAGAACAAGAGATAAATTTCATCACAGAGCGGAGGCAGGAAGTCCGATCTATTCTGTCTGAAGCTCCTGTTCTTTCCCTTGAGGAACCCTACTATTGGATATCTATGGATTGGCTTCGTCAGTGGGCTGACAATGTGATTCCATCGTAAGTGAAAATGATTTCATCTCTACAGTGGTCCTTTTTTTCACCTCTTACTCCCTTCATGTCTGTGTTCAGGATTATACAAAGAGAGTATATTGATTGGCGGGACAAAGTTCTTTTTTTCTTTTTCTTTTTGTGAGGACCTTAAGCTATTTCAACTTTATTATTGAAGTAAGCGGGCTAGTAATTTCTCCGTGTTCTGAAATATTTGCAGTGCTATGTGCAATAAAGGATATTGTATCGAGCCTCTGAAATAATTTCTTATGGGAGATAATTGGAGATTTTTTGTTTGCATTCGTGTGACCATTATAGATGCATATTCCACTTTGAGTTTACTAATTCTACTTCTGGTCCTATGTGCCAAAGGCGTCAACATCTACTTACCTTAGATATAGTTTTCAGGAGAGCAAAGATCATTAAAGTGGCTGCGCCTCTTTCTATTGTAAAGTAGCAGTCCTTCGATGCATGTCTCATAATTGTCATCTTGAGTCATTTGGAAACAGCCTTTTTGTGTTTTTAACACAAGTACTTCCGACGCCCCCTTCCCTCCCAGTTTTCGGGAGCCATTGAGACACTGGGGTAATGTTTTTTGTTGTTGTTGAGAGCAAAGATCAAAGGATAATGCTTTGTTACTTGTATGTCATAGTAAGACCTTTCCACAACGAGTATTTATCTCCTGCTGCTTTACTTGAGGAGCTGTTCTTCTATCTTTTATTTTATTTACTAGAGATAAAATATCTGCATTTCTGTTTGGTTTATGACTGAGCTGCCAATCTTCTTGTACAAGTCGCCTTAAATGTCCATCTGTCTGCCTGTTCTTCTCTAAAACAATCAGTGAATGCTGTGAACAGTTATTTGACAAGGTGCATGGTTTCATGCAGTGCTATTGACAACACCAGTATCCAATGCTTACATGGGAAAGTACCAGTGTCAAAGATTCCCTCTATGAAGCGGATATCAGCTAATGCTTGGGTGTTACTGTATTCTAAGGTACAATCTTCTGAATTATCACCCACATAGCACATGTAAGGCATAAAGCAAAACAGATCTCTCCACGGCTCCCATTGCTTGCTCCCTTATTTAAAATTGGGGTTTTGACTATGAGGTTATCACTGCTGTTAAATTATATTTGTGGGACCTAAGGATAAAGACTTTGTATGTGAATCGGAAAGATTAATCCTCAGAAACATTGGCCACTTCTAGGCATTAATCTTCGTAACTAGATCTGAATACCCTAATAGATATTTTTTTTATAATTTTTTTTACAAACTCACTTGTTTATTGTACCGTTTATCTTTTACTTTGTTTATTTACCTTCGACCGTATTGTTGGATTCAAACATAAGCAAATTCGGATGATGATTCATGTTAGCCGATCCCAAACCATGTTGGGACTAAGGCTTTATTTACTTTGTTTATTTTACCTTCGACTGTATTTTGTCGCTTGTGTTCTTATGATTTTTATGCATGACAGTATAGTGGAGGTCCTTGCCTGGATAGGGACAGCAGCTGTAACGATTGTTTGATTGATTCAGCGCGTGCAACAGTTACCGCCGACAGCTACAGAGATAGAAGGGCAGTCTTGAAAGAGCTTGCTGAAGCTGCTCTAGCTGGGAAATGTCCAGATGATAAACTTTATTATGTATCAAAAAATTGGTATATACCTTGTGCTATCTGAAATTTTTATTTGTTGTTTTTGCCCATAATAAGTTGGCTTCAGATGACTTTATGGTTATTTAACAGAGCTTTGAGACAGCTTATAATGTATACATTCTGCCTTCGGATTCTCTAGCTATCCACCATTGTCTAATGTCCTTTTTAGTGATCCAATGTTGTGTAATAGGAATTACAAACCCATGAGTGATCTTAAGCTTGCATCCACTAGTGCATGGAAATTTGACTGTGTTTTTCTTTCAAATATTTGTTTGCATGTTTTACATCAGAATGGATCCTCTCCATTTCCTCAAAAGAAATGAAGGTCCATAGCCCTTCTAATGGTCCATGTAAGAGGCAACAAGTGATCCAAGGGTCTTTATTTGCCTGCAAAAGGTAATGGAAGATAGAAAATGGAGGGAAGTGAAAAATTATTTTTCCTTTTGTAGATAATTTAAGGACCCTTAGATTACTCTTTTCTGCTTATGTGGACCATTGGATACTACTAAATGGACCCCCATGTCTTATGAAGTAATGGAGAGGATCTATTTATGTTTTACATATGCCCATAAAACTTGCATTAACATTGTCTAACTTTTGGGTGAGGCCATGTTGGCTTTGCACCGTACGTGAGTTTTCTTATGGGTGTGCAAAAGTTTTGGGTGTGCTTTTGAAAAATCTATGTTCTTTCAATATCTTATAAACTAACCGGGCATGAATATGACCATAAAGAAATGCCATGTGTCTTGCCCAAGATCCCTTATTCCATTCCGTGTATATTGTTTCATGTTTTTACCATTTATTATAAGTTGGCACTGTTATTTCCGTCCATAAATGACTGGCAAATATGTCATAGGTTACATCAATGGCTGCGGAGAAAAGCTAGTGATAATCCAACGGAGGCTGATACAGGACCTACAACTTCGATAAGGTGCCCCCACGGGCTACTCCTGCCTCAGCAAGCTATGGGGGCCAAGCGAGTATTGGTTCCCGAGTCTCTCTGGGATTTTCTGCGTGAAAATTCCAACTTGGTGAAACCAGATGACGATATAGGCTGCTCAACTTTTTCATCGGATGCAGAGATATGTAGTGAGTGCTGTATGGAGCTTACTATCGTGGCTTCTTCTGAGGATACACTAAGGTGATATGCTCTAATAACCTTATTTTGTGGACCTTGTGTTTTATTGTGAGCTATGGTTGTTAGATTAAGGGCAGTTTTTCATTTTTACTAATTTAAAAAACAGTTGGTCTCTCTTAAGATGAACATACCGTCTTAAGATTACATGTCAAATAACAACCTACTTGGATAGATGGGACAGGCCTTTTGGTAGTTTGTCTTATCTATCCTATTTGAGCCGTTTTAAGTTTAAAGTGGACATGCTCGTCTTAAACAAGAATTTTGTTAAGAAATATTCATACTCAGATATTCCTTCTTTGAAACAATCGTTCTGTGGCTGGACTAATTATGAATTCAATTCTATCTTTGTTCTGTAGGGAATTTAAGTTGAAACAACGCCAGAACCATGAGAAATTGGCTCTTGGAAAAAGTGTTCCTCTTTCTCCTAATTTCAAGTATTACTTGTTGCCATCTTCTTGGCTTTCGAATTGGAGGATCTACATCAGTGCAAGTGGTAAAAATGCCAATTCCATTAAGCCTGAGACTTTGGATGAGGTCATGAGTTCACTTATATGTGAAAAGGTAAAGTAAGCAGTTTCTTTTGATGTGCTTTAGATATCCTTTCCTGCCAGATGACTTTGGTGCTTTGTAGTATCCACTAAGCCAAAAAGAATGTGTTTTTAAGACTGGATGATTGAGAACAAACACACTTCAATCAATTTTCTTTTCCATGATCTGAGTACACCTTACAACAAAAAGGACCTGCTCTTGACGAAGTAAATTGTACAGTTATTGTGAACTTTATTCCAAAATTTCATGATATGAAGTTTTCTGTCAAAAGAATATAGTTGGCGCTGTATAAAAGATGATGGATTGGTGTTCAGAATCGTGTGGCAGTCTTTATGATGTTTACTATTTAATATTCTGATGGTTGTCTTTCTAATCTTATCTAGCATTCTCGGCTTCTGCAAAGGCCTCTTGACTTGCTGTGTAAACGTGGGGTCATCACGCAAAGGGTTTCCGCGGTTAGTGTTAGTTGCATGCAATACATACATCTACTGTATACTCTGTAGATGAGGTTCTTATTCCGATAGACATCTTGTGCCAATGCTCCATGTCTATCATTCTTCGTTTCATTAGATATGTCATACCCCTAAGCTGTAGTGCTCTTGTGTTATTTGTTTACAATGTTAGACGGATGGGCTCACGATAATATCTGAAAATGACTGGAAGAACTTCTGTGAGGAATGGGGTGGAAGAGAGGATACCAGCATACAGGCTGAGGTTGAGTTTAAGAACCTAGCTGAGAATCATGTGGTTGGATCTTGCCAAGCTATGTCAATCACAGAAGAGAATTTAAACACTGATGAAAATAATGAACTAGAGTCACGTGAGCCTGTGATCAAGACATCTCCTGAGGTAATACCTAAGCTTCATCTCCATTGTTAAATTACCTGTGTCATCACTGTCATGAGCCGCATACTCCCCAGAATTCTCTAGTTACTATCATATTGTAATTTCTTTGCCTTTTTTGGATGTGAGGAAAGAGCTTCCTTATCTGGCTCTCTGTCTTTTCTCTTGCCATGGGAATCATATTATGGCATCATATTACATCCTGTTTTTTTAATTGACTGTTGTATTTTTGTATATGGTCCTCACCCCATCGTGTGTTTTTGTAGATGGGAGCCACCTCTATGATAACTTCTGTACATGGGTATCATATTATATCTTACTTGTCAAAAAAAAAAATTGACCGTTGTGATCTTTTCAATAAATCAAAGACTCCTTATTCTTTAGTTTTGGGTTTTGGATTATGATGGAATAAATTAGAATGCCTCACTAACGTGGTTGCTCTTCTTTCTCTTGTGAAGTAGGGGTCCTTCGATGAACGCAGTTTTCATCTTGGGTCATTCGGAATCACCTCTTTGTGTTGCTAACACAAGGGTAAGGATGTGTATATCCGACCCCCCTACCCCACAATTTGCGGGAGCCATGGAGGCACTGGGATAATATTGTTAGTGTTGTGATCTTTACAAGCTTCCAGATTTTTGTAACAGATCTTTGACTTGGTTTAAAGTTGAATTTTATCCTTAACAAAAATAGCTGAAGCTGGTGAATTTGTGATTAGATATAGTTCCTCCTTTGGCTGAGAGGTGCACCTCTTTCACTTTGTATTTTGTAAGCCATTGAGATTATGAGCATCATGTATTGTGTGATTTCTTGTCGTCTCTTGCTTCCCTCCTAACCTTATTTCATATGTAAATGATATGAAGTTTCTGCTTACCTGTTGCAAGAACTTGCAATTTTCTGTCTGACCCAAACGCGTGACCATTTTACCTTTTTAAGGATTTTGCTCGAAAGGCATTCTATTCTCAAACATAACAAGCTAAACAAACGACTCCTGCATTTGACTCTGGATCAAACTCTAGTTTCTGGCGCAGTTGATGCTCGGGCATCAGAAAGTCTTTTAAGTGATTTTTTATGAATATTGCAAACAATATCTACTTTGTTTTTTGGCTGCTCTGAATCTGGGCTACTATATAATTTCAAGGTATGCGAGACATGCATTGGTGAAAGAGAAAGCTGCGAGTTGATGCGGAAGCTTAACTATTGTAACGAGGATATCTGTGTTTGCTTTGTACGGGGAAAGGAAGCTCCGAAATCGATTATAGAAGCTTCTGGAAACAATATTGAGGCTGATCGCAGAACTTCTAAACGCTCCCGGAAGACACCTTTTGGGAACTCCAAGATTTTGAATGTCTCAGGGTCTACTACAATTTATCAGCTTAAGATGATGATATGGGAATCATTTGGGGTAGGTTGAACAGTTTTTGGTGTTATGAAATCATCTTCAGCTTGCCCTTACCACATGGTTTTTTCTTTGATATGTGGAACATATATGTTTATTAACTTGCTTAAGTCAGAAAGAATTTTTGTTATAATATTTGAGGTTTAGGAATAAGCCAAGTTTGAGTCCACTCTAACGAGTGATTTGCGAATAATTTATGGTAGGTTACTTTCTTTGATGTTCATCTGTCATGGTATTTGGATACATGAAATCATCTTCTGCTTGACTTTGTTTGATATGTGAACATATACGTTTGGTGAAGCAAGGTACTTCGTGAAGATTTGTATTCCCGACATTTGTTCTCTGTTCGTTCTTGCTGGTCGATAGAAAACTGTTGTACTGATGGGAAAAGGTTACAAATTTGTAGGTTGTTAAAGAAAATCAGATACTTCATAAAGGGTCCAAAGTAATTGAAGGGGAGTTGGAAACTCTGTCTGATATCAATGTATTTCCAGGAGATTTGCTATGGATTACTGATTCAGAAATTCATGATTTCCGTGACATAGCTGGTAAGACCTTCAGCTTAACCTTAAAATCGTTATATCCTAAAATACGTTGGCCTTTTATTTCTCTTGAATGTCTAAGACTTACCAGTACGGCAGTACTACTGATGCTGTTAATCCGTATGATGAGGCAATAAGCTGTGCACTTTTAAAGATTCAGATAATCAAACTGAGACTAGATTTTTTTTCTTCCTCTGATCTGAGATAGATCGGGTGTAGGATAACGAAAGATGGAGAATCTACTAATGGTTCAATACTTAAGTTAAAGAATTCCTGTATAGGTCAAAGTCAAAGGGAAGCTGATTGTGAACTCTGATAAGAGAGTAAATTATCAGATTGTAACCCTTTAATTTTTTCCTGCCTCAACCCCTCTGAATTAGAAGTAAATTTTTGCAAATATTAAGTTTACAAGTTTTCCGTTGTATCTCGTGATTTTATCTTCCGTTATCTACTATTCTACAGATGAACTTTCTGATCCGAAGGTTGAAGTGCAACTGACTGAAGAAGGGTTTCGCGGGACACTATTGACATCCAACTCCACATCACAAACTGTTTAACAAACTGGGATTTGCCATGTCTTCCTGTAATTACGTCGTATTCCATTTTGTGTTGCACAGTGAGGGCATCTTGCTTTGATTTTTGAAGGTGAGAAAGCCAATCCTGAACCACATCTCTGTTCTTTCTTGCTTATCCAAGTTGACATCTCAATAGTTTTGTGGTTGCCACTTTGACATTTGTATTCAGACTTACCAGTTATTTGGAGCTGTTGCTTTTAGGATATCAGTAGAATAAACCTGGTAACCGTTTGAGTTGGGTCATTTCAGGTTCGTCAAACATCCAGGGTCAGTCGATAGATATGGATGTAGTCATTTTCGGATAATGCAGCTCCCTGTTGTGGACTATTAAGGTTTTTTGTTATTTTATACATAAATAATCTGTTGATTTCTAATTAGATGTTCGAGTCAATATTGGGTTATTTCTGGCAAGTATTTCGGATTGGCAAGTATAAGAGCCCAAGAATGTGTGGGTTGGGTCAATTTGGGTTTTATGATTTTATTCGAGTTGTTCTATTCCGGTGAGGCTATTCGGGTCATGCCAGTTTTGTCAGGCCTAAGTACGAATGCATGATTAGAAACATTATTGTGGTGTGCATGATGACGGGATAATGGAAAGCAATCCAAATCTATGAGGTTCACATCCCTTAATCGTCAATCTTCTGTTTGTTATCAATCTGTAAAAAGAAACTGAATCTGGTTTAGAAAAGGCTACTACTGTGTTTATCTAAAGTATAAACTGCAAAAAGAAGTAAGTAAAAATCTTTAATATTACTGTGTTGTGATGTTAATAAAATGCAGTCATGCAACTAGGGGCATCATATGAATTTAAGATCCTTTCCCCCCTCATTCTTCTTGAGAACAACTTTTGGTAATCCAATTTTTTTGTGATGCAGGGACAATATTTTGGTCATGTACTGTAATGCGAGTGGTGGATTTTTGGCGGGTGTTTGCTGGATCAGGGCGCCCACCGAATATTCTTGCTATATAAATGGTAAATGAGACCCTGGTAAATGATTTTGATGTTGCAGAATCCTCTTTGATCTGAAATGGCGACTTTTGTCTTTAAATGTTGGTTACTCTGTACTCCATTTTCAGTGAATGGAGCTGTATTATAACTGTTTCAGGCGTGAATATATTTTTTTTTATTGACAAGATCTCTGTTTTTCCTTCTCCATGAGTTATCTAAGAGGCCTTTCTCCTCATGAGGTCAATTGCATGTTTGTCAAAAATAACTCGACGACTAGCTCCAAATATATATCAAAACAAAAACTCGGCAGATCAGAACAAAAAAACATGGAATGGAACAGTAGTACATTCTCTCCCGTAAGTAAATTATACATTTGATGTACTACAACAAAGCGGTTTAGTTATTGAGTTTGTATACTAAGTTTGATGTACTACATTCCATTCCCTATGTTCCCTTTGATTCTTAGCCTTTCTTTGTTTAGACAAATTCAACATAAGCAAAAGTGTTGGATGTTTAAGTACATTTTTATCTTTCTTTTTCTATATACAATGAGCAATAATCCGCTTACAATGCCCTCTAGGCTATAGAGTGAGCTATTGTGATATTTTAACACTAGAAACAAGACAGCTACATCTAGTGCTACTAAGCCAAAACTAGAAAAATACAGCATAAATAATACTCCCTCCTAGTCGGTCATTTCTTCCCTCTTTCCTTATTGGGTAGGTTGGATTTTCTTCCCTCTTTCCCTTTTTGGATGTGGGGTTGTGTGTTTTGTGTGGTCTAAATTCATTTGTATGTTGGGTAATGTGTTTTGTGTGGTTCAAATTCATTTCTTTAATTTTTGTGTAAAATGGAAAGGGGAAGAAATGAGTGACTAGGAGGGACTCAAGGAAGTATAACATGATAGAGCAAATAAATTTCATGCGAACAACCCCCATGAGCCAATGAGTTGATTGAGAAGCTTCATCAACACAACCGACCTCCAGATACCGCTGGTACAAACGAGCCGCAGGGTGCCAATAACAAGGACTCAAGGAGTACTTAAGCTCTTGCGAAAAGAGCGTAGAAAGAAAAAATGATAAGCAAGACAACAAAGTCTGCCATCAACGGAGATAAATCTCCTACACCTTAGATATTGAAGCCTTTGATCATAAGGAGTATCTTAATACGCCTTAAATATTGAGAGACACAAATTCTTGTTTCATATGGTAGGTCAAGCCCCCTCACGAAAGAGGGGGTGAGGGGATTATGCATTATCCCTCACTTGTGTGACTTGCTTTCATTTATGAGAGGACTTGACTCGTTTGAAGCAATAAGTGAGACGTCTCGTCTTAAGCAAGACCAATAGATTAAGAGAAGTCTAGAGCGCAGAGTTAATTTAACAATTGCAAGAGAATTCTGATCCATGTCCTTGACTGGTAATCAGGTTTGACAATGTTGAGGATTGAATGAATGAAATTGTCAATAATAATTGAAGAAAAAAAGAAGAAAGAAAGATTGAAATATATCTCAAGAAAAGGTATTACAGTGTCCCATAAATGAGCAAATACTTAGTTGGTGGCAGCAGTTTGTACACATAAATTAAGGCAAACAATTAAAGAGGAATCGCATAGATGAAGAAGAAAGAAAGATGGGTTGTTGTGTATGTGATTTGTTTGAGAGTTGAGAGTTATCAGATCCATCTTCGGTTACTTCTTGAGGTATTTCCTCCACCAAACCACCTCTCCCAACTTACATCCACTGGCCCCTTTGTCCTGCATTATTATTATTATTATTCATTACTGTATTAATAATATTAATAATTAATAATAATAATAATAAACTTACTGAGAGAGAAGAGGGTCTGGGGTAGATTCAACTCCTGTAATCAGCCTGTTTGACATTTTAGTAAATTAAATTCAAAATGATAATAGAGGATGAATGGATGAATGAATGAATACTAACTCATTGCAAAGAGTAGAGGGTCCACCTACGGAATCAAGCTCATTTAACTCCTCCTACAAACATTCATACATATAAGTATATAACAACCAACAACAACAACAACAAAATAAGATAAACAACCTGGAAATTCCGGATTTGTTGGTCAAGATGTGCAAGGGCAGCTTGTAATCGATGTCTCCCTATAAAATTTGATGCTATTTTCGCATTTGAACTTGTTATCGTCCTTGTATTTGCAATCTCCTCATTTGGATTCATTTTCAAACACTGAAACCCAACACAATGCGAACCTCTGCTTTACTTTTAGGAGAGACAACAACCACTGGGATGGGAACGCCCAACTTCCAATTTTTGTGTTAAATACGGAGTATTACGTTACACCATTTCTACTCAATACGGGAAATTTAATGTTATTGTATTTTTGCTTTTATTCCAACTTTGCTCTTGGGTTTAATGTTATTGTATTTTTCATTTTTGGTCTACGTTGACGCCTTTTATGTTGACGGTTTCTATCCCAATTTTACTACTCGGTTTTATGTAATCAAAATTTAAGGCGGTTTTTTCAAAATTATTTTATTAGAACACGGTCATTTATTCTACCCCAACTACTCATATTTTATATCTGTCACGAGTTTATGTTGATGGCTTTTACTAATAATTAATACGGAGTATATGTAAATGTTTTATGTTGACGACTTCTATCCCAATTTTACTACTCCGTTTTATAAAATAAAAATTTGAGGCGGTTTTTTCAAAATTAATTTATTAGAAGACGGTCATTTATTCCCGGGGCGTGCTTTTTCACATACGGATTTTACTCTTTCACATACGCATTTTACAATTATACCCTTGTCATTTTTCTCATCCTCATCTAGTTGTTTTTTTTTCTCCCTTCATCTACCTTCACCACCAATACCACCTTCGTTCAACTACTCCGGTCAGTCCATGTCGCCGACGATGTTGCTCTGGCCGAACTCCGGCTAATGTAGCCAGCCTCTCCCATCTTCCTATATACATCCATACTAATTAATATTCAAAAAAAAAAAAAAAATCAGCACAACAAACAATGTCGACTACTACTGTATACTTGACATTAAGTGACAATGGTGGATTAAGATCATGTCACAATCAATTACAAACCAAATTTTAACCAATTAAATTGTTGTAATCCTAATGCTCAATTAAACCCTAATTAACAATATGTTAAGCATAAGCTTAATAATTAAAAAAAAGTATTAATAATTGCTCAAAATAAAATTACTTACTCTACTAGGGGAATATAGTTAATTGTTCAAGTTTATTAGATTTGATTTCAGGCTAAATGTATATAGCAGTTAATTTAATTATGTTTAGGAAAATATGTTTAGAAGAAGTGGAAGGGTATAATATGGAAACTTTATGAAAAATTGTATGTGAAAGATTAAAATTCGTATGTGAAAAAGTAATTCTGTTCCCCACAATACTACTTCATCATTTACTTTCCTTCTACTCTCAACATAACTTTACTACTTTACTACTTTCCCCCAACTCCCACCTTTATTCCCCATTTCGTCTTCATTTGAAATTCAGATTATCATTCTAAAAAAACACAAACACAAACACACACACTTTCCTACAACTTTCTTTCTAATCAATTTGAAGATCCAAAAGAAATATAAGGTATGCAATTTTGATTTAATTTTTCTATTAGATTAATTTAATTTCTATTAAATTTACAATATTTTTGTTAGGTGGAGTTTTAGTTCCCTTATTCATGTTTAGAGCCAAAATAGGGTATTGATATTTTCGAATTTGTTGCTGAAATCAAATCAGTATAACGAAAAAAAAAATTATTCATCGGGTGCTCGTGTGATTTACACGTCTTAGCTGTAACACCCGCAAATGTACCCTATTTTTTATAGTGAAAATATTTTACGGACACTTTTCAGCGAATTTTAGTTTTAATCGTAAATTTAATTTTCCGAGTCGAATTTAGAATTTCCGAGTTCGTATTTGGAATTTCCGCGAGATTTCAAGAAAAACCCGTCTTAAGCCGTCTTTGACTTTTTCTTGACTTTTGAGCCGTCTTTCACTTTCGTTGACTTTTTCCCACTTACTCCCCTCATACTCACCCTAAACCTAATTCATTTCCCACAACTCAAATTTCTTTCTTCTTCACTAAGAAAACCAAAACTCTTGCCTCCATTTTTGATCTGTCTTAGATTCGTCGCTACTTCTTCGTTACTCGCTCAAATTCGCGTAAGTTCGTCTTATTTTTCCCCTCTTAGCTTCCTCTATCCGTATTGGTAATAAAATTACCGTCTTTCTCGCTTTTTAAATTATCCGTCTTTCTCAAGGTGAATGATATTCATCTTTTATTATCTAATTGTATGTAGGTGGAGACTAGGAAGGTTTAGAAACCGTTTAAAGACGCGAAAAGGTAACGGTGAAGGGTTACTCGATATCATTTACGTGTTTTATGTGATTTCTAGGATAGAAACCGTATTTAGATTATGGTTAGTATGCTTAGGACTTGTGTTGTTGTTGTTGGTTGTTGGTTGTTGTTAGTTATTAATTGATATGAGAATTGATGGTCTGTGTTGATAAATGAGGATTTTGTTGTTGGTAACTTGTTGGAAATTGATCGTCCCTGAATCCCGTGTGGGACGCAGGCTGCGTTGGGGGACGCAGGCTGTGTCGTAGGACGCAGGCTGCGTCGTGGTGACGCAGGCTGCGTCATTCGCTGCCAACAGAAATTTTCCTGCACTGACCCCTTTTCGTAAAATGATCATATCTCCTTCGTTACTTGCTTGTTTTGGCGTGTGACATCTCGTTGGAACCGTAAGAGGATAAGCTATCACCGCGACTTGGAATTTCTGCATTACCATATATAGAACTCTAGTTATGACCGTTTGAAGTGGACCCTTGTTTTCGTTGGTTTCCAAACAACATTGTTTTGGAGAGGTGAACTATGTTTTTATTCCTTATGCTTCATAAACTTGTTCTAATGCTTATGTATCATGTATTGACTCATGTTTCTCATATTTAAACTTATATGATTCCCTATTCTCATGTTTTGTGACGGTTTTTGGTATGTTCCCACTTTGAGTCGGTTTTTTCAAATGATACGGTTTGAGCACTATTTTGTCTTGTGCTTTGTACTCTCATTCCCTTGGATACCTTCCCGTTCGTAAGGCTGGAATGTCGGAACGGAGAGGTATCCTACTGCTTAATTGCATGTGTAGTGGGCATACGACGACGTTGTTGGGAGTTGAACGCTATGCGTTGATCGACCCGGCCGTCAAATGTTGTGTACTTGCGAGGTGGTGTTATTTGCATGTAGCGTACCGCTTGTTATGAGGCTTGAGCTCTTTTCCGCCTCTTTCGTGAATTGATCTACCGAATGTGGGGTACTCGGCGTCTAGTGTAAGACCGAGTCTTGGATGCGAAACGTCATCGCATGTCGAATCGGAA
>JAIUZE010066732.1:0-24125 GCA_022085475.1 Heliosperma pusillum | reverse complement strand
AAAATTACAAGGCGAGTCGGGAAAGTCAACGAAAGTCAAAGTTGACTTAAAAATCAAGAAAAGTCAAAGTCGACTTAAAAGTCAAGAAAAGTTAAATGACGACTTAAAAGTCAAGAAAAGTCAATGTCGACTTAAAAAGTCAAGAAAAGTCAAAGACGACTTAAAAGTCAAGAAACGTCAAAGATGACTTAAAAACGGGATTCTCATGGAATCTCCCAGAAATTCCAAATACGAACTCGGAAGTTCAAAATACGACTCGAAACAATAAATTCTATTTTAAAAACTTAACCTTGCTGAAAAGTATCCTTAAGAAATTTTACTAGAAAAATTGGGTACTTTTCGGGTTGTTACAACTTGGATATGTGTTAAAGGTTACACAAACCCACATTTCCAAACTTATAAGGATTTATCGAAATCCTAGGCAAACTTTTGTTATACAAGAAGCGAATAACAACAAGAATGATTGAAGAGTCAATCATTAAGAATTCTACAAATAGAGACCTAGTACATACATTATGATGAGGATAAGATGGCTTATAAAGAACTAATGGTAGATCATTTCACCACGATACTTATCAGTTGTCATGATAACGAGTGAGAGCATCTTTCAAGTTAAAGAGTCCAACACTAGATAGAGATCTAGACATGTACGTAGATGAATTCATGTTATTAGCAATAATGTTGAATTGAAGGGAAAACAAATTCACAGGGTTGAAATAAATGAACACATAGTATATTCACTACCCAAGCCTTTATTGCATTTTAACAAGATTGCCATGAAGCGTCATGGATTATATAGACTTTAGATTAAAAGATATGAAGCAATAACATTGTGTTGATTGTTCATTTATGATAATCACATTTATCGTTTGAGTTTCTAAAAACTCATTTTTTTGCTTTGTTATATCCAAATAGGTTATAGTGACAACTTTGAACCCTATTAAAGTGAACTGGATTAACATAAACATTGGCCCCTAGTTGCTTATGTGAGGTGACGTCTCCAAGTGACTGGAGTGTGATGCGATTGATGGCAAGTTCAAGTGCCATAAGATCATATGGGATGACTAGTCAATCACATAGGTAGAATGTATGAGACACTCTGTCGGGCAATGACCGCTTATGAAAGGGTCATAGTCATCCACTGAACATAAGAGTTGTTGATCACATGATTACTAATGTTTCCGCCATTAGAACAATCATGTATGCCATAATATGCATGTACCTAAATCACTTGTATGCTGGGGGCATGACAAGCCAGTAACAAATCAATCCACATGAGTGTCATTGGATAGCCTTCAAGAACATCCATGAGGTTCTCGAGGAGATCTAAAGACTTGTTCTTATGTTTGGTAGAGAAAACTTGGATATGTGTTAAAGGTTACACAAACCCACATTTCCAAACTTATAAGGATTTATCGAAATCCTAGGCAAACTTTTGTTATACAAGAAGCGAATAACAACAAGAATGATTGAAGAGTCAATCATTAAGAATTCTACAAATAGAGACCTAGTACATACATTATGATGAGGATAAGATGGCTTATAAAGAACTAATGGTAGATCATTTCACCACAATACCTATCAGTTGTCATGATAACGAGTGAGAGCATCTTTCAAGTTAAAGAGTCCAATACTATATAGAGATCTAGACATGTACGTAGATAAATTCATGTTATTAGCAATAATGTTGAATTGAAGGGAAAAACAATTCACAAGGTTGAAATAAATGAATACATAGTATATTCACTACCCAAGCCTTTATTGCATTTTAACAAGATTACCATGAAGCGTCATGGATTATATAGAGTTTAGATTAAAAGATATGAAGCAATAAAATTGTGTTGATTGTTCATTTATGATAATCACATTTATCGTTTGAGTTTCTAAAAACTCATTTTTTTGCTTTGTTATATCCAAATAGGTTATAGTGACAACTTTGAACCCTATTTAAGTGAACAGAATTAACATAAGCATTGGCCCCTAGTTGCTTATGTGAGGTGACGTCTCCAAGTGACTGGAGTGTGATGCGATTGATGGCAAGTTCAACTGCCATAGGATCATATGGGATGACTAGTCAATCACATAGGTAGACTGTATAAGACACTCTGTCGGGCAATGACCGCTTATGAAAGGGTCATAATCATCCACTGAACCTAAGAGTTGTTGATCACATGATTACTAATGTTTCCGCCATTAGAACAATAATGTATGCCATAATATGCACGTACATAAATCACTTGTATGCTGGGGGCATGGCAAGCCAATAACAAATCAATCCACATGAGTGTCATTGGATAGCCTTCAAGAACATCCATGAGGTTCTCGAGGAGATCTAAAGAATTGTTCTTATGTTTGGTAGAGAAAACTTGGATATGTGTTAAAGGTTACACAAACCAACATTTCCAAACTTATAAGGATTTATCAAAATCCTAGGCAAACTTTTGTTATACAAGAAGCGAATAACAACAAGAATGATTGAAGAGTTAATCATTAAGAATTCTACAAATAGAGACCTAGTACATACATTATGATGAGGATAAGATGGCTTATAAAGAACTAATGGTAGATCATTTCTCCACGATACTTATCAGTTGTCATGATAACGAGTGAGAGCATCTTTCAAGTTAAAGAGTCCAACACTAGATAGAGATCTAGACATGTACGTAGATGAACTCATGTTATTAGCAATAATGTTGAATTGAAGGGAAAAGCAATTCACAGGGTTGAAATAAATGAATACATAGTATATTCACTATCCAAGCCTTTATTGCATTTTAACAAGATTGCCATGAAGCGTCATGGATTATATAGACTTTAGATTAAAAGATATGAAGCAATAACATTGTGTTGATTGTTCATTTATGATAATCACATTTATCGTTTGAGTTTCTAAAAACTCGTTTTTTTGCTTTGTTATATCCAAATAGGTTATAGTGACAACTTTGAACCCTATTAAAGTGAACTGGATTAACATAAGCAATTGCCCCTAGTTGCTTATGTGAGGTGACGTCTCCAAGTGACTGGAGTGTGATGCGATTGATGGCAAGTTCAAGTACCATAGGATCATATGGGATGACTAGTCAATCACATAGGTAGATTGTATGAGACACTCTGTCGGGCAATGACCGCTTATGAAAGGGTCATAGTCATCCACTGAACCTAAGAGTTGTTGATCACATGATTACTAATGTTTCCGCCATTAGAACAATCATGTATGCCATCATATGCACGTACCTAAATCACTTGTATGCTGGGGCATGACAAGCCAGTAACAAATCAATCCACATGAGTGTCATTGGATAGCCTTCAAGAACATCCATGAGGTTCTCGAGGAGATCTAAAGACTTGTTCTTATGTTTGGTAGAGAAAACTTGGATATGTGTTAAAGGTTACACAAACCCACATTTCCAAACTTATAAGGATTTATCGAAATCCTAGGCAAACTTTTGTTATACAAGAAGCGAATAACAACAAGAATGATTGAAGAGTCAATCATTAAGAATTCTACAAATAGAGACCTAGTACATACATTATGATGAGGATAAGATAACTTATAAAGAACTAATGGTAGATCATTTCACCACGATACCTATCAGTTGTCATGATAACGAGTGAGAGCATCTTTCAAGTTTAAGAGTCCAACACTAGATAGAGATCTAGACATGTACGTAGATGAATTCATGTTTTTAGCAATAATGTTGAATTGAAGAGAAAAGCAATTCACAACGTTGGAATAAATGAATACATAGTATATTCACTACCCAAGCCTTTATTGCATTTTAACAAGATTGTCATGAAGCATCATGGGTTATATAGACTTTAGATTAAAAGATATGAAGCAATAACATTGTGTTGATTGTTCATTTATGATAATCACATTTATCGTTTGAGTTTCTAAAAACTCATTTTTTTGCTTTGTTATATCCAAACAGGTTATAGTGACAACTTTGAACCCTATTAAAGTGAACTGGATTAACATAAGCATTGGCCCCTAGTTCCTTATGTGAGGTGACGTCTCCAAGTGACTGGAGTGTGATGCGATTGATGGCAAGTTCAAGTGCCATAGGATCATATGGGATGACTAGTCAATCACATAGGCAGACTGTATGAGACACTCTGTCGGGCAATGACCGCTTATAGAGTTCTGGCAATTCATATAGCCTGGTCGTGGCGAGAGCTACTATAGTATTTTTTTTAGCCAATTCTTCGGACTAAAGACTGTTTGCCTAAGGTGGCACAGTTTCAGAGTGACTTTGATTTATGCTCTACGAACTTCGTAACTGGGGTCAAATAGGCATCTTTTGGGTCATGATGAGCCGTGGCTAATCGAAAGGAATAGTGCGATAGAAATTGTCCACCCCTAGTCAGGGTAGTTTTAAAAATCTCAAGGACACTCGAGGAGTAGTAAGCTGAAAATGCGTGGCCACGCTCGGAAAGTATCTATGGTAGATTATTCCGGTCAGACAGTTACTCTCCTGATCGAGGAAACCACTCTTGATATGATCGAATGCAAGTACGACCTGCAAGACACCTTGCGTTGAGTGGGAGATAGTAATAGGACAAGAGAATTGGTGACGCACACTTGTCTCGGACAAGTGGGAGATTGTTGGAGTAAGTGTCCTCACAATAGTGCGATCACATAATTAAATCTCAATAATAAGAATACAAAGGGATGACAAATATTATAGTCAACTGGTCAAAATTAATCGATAACGATTGGCTCACTAGAGTTTGACGTTATTGTCGTATGACGGTGGTGATGAGTTGATCTCTTGAGGTCACACTACCTAAAGGAAAATCCCCTAATCATGTAAGTTAATTAATTGTATAGCGATACAGATTAATTAATCCCTTAAATTGAACAAAGTTTATATTATAAGTGAGAATTATATCTTATTATAATATGATTAAATAAGATTCATTTTAGTAATTTAATTGTTATATTACTAAGAATGCATAATATTTATGAAACATTTGAGATAAGCATAATTGGTTGATTATAATTACAATTAGTTGTAGATTATATTAACCAAATATAAGATGACCCATTTTATTTACAAGTGATTGTAAAATATGACTTAAAATGATAAGTCTAATTTATTTGTTATGAAATTGCATTTAAATTGGTTAAATGAACATTTATAAGCTAAATTACATGTTACATGTCACATGTCACATATGTGACAAAAGATAAAATGCAAAGATAAAATGGACACCCATTTTAAGGTGGGGTGCCGGTTTTGGAGTAGTAGGGTAGGGCATTTAGGTGATGATTATTTTTCTAATTGAGAATGGAATAATATGATTACTACCTAGGCTAGATACCCACCTATTGTCTTGTAAATAGAAAAATAAAAAGCTACCCTCCCTTGCATGTGTGGGTGCCAATTTTGATGGGCATAAGAGGGAGATGATTTCTCCTCTTATGCTCACACTTGATCTCATATTATTTTGCATGCATCTCTCTACATTTCCTCTCTCACACTAAAATAAAACTTGAGAAGTTTAAATCTTGTGTTCATAAGTTTACTAATAAAATTACTAATAGTAGTAATAGTGTTATTAGTTCCATTTTAAGGGCTTCTATTTTATACTAGTGTAGTATTTAGAAGAGATCAAGGGGTTTGTCTTGGTGCTACTAATTGGAGGGTTTCTAACTTGAAACTTGGAGATCATCCTTTTTATCTAAGCTCAAGAACAATATTTGGAAGGTGTCCAAATATTGTGCCCATATTATTTATATTCTATGTAAGGAAACTGTTATTTCTTCATCTTTTGTTATGCATGCATAAGATTCACATAGTTTATGAGTAAACTATTTATTACATGTTATTTGAAATGTCTAATAATGGGTTTATGAAACTTACAGGCCCGTCAAATACGTCCTCCCCATGTGGTAGAGTCATCCACATCTTTCCCTTCACCCTCCAGGCATACCCTCCCCCGTCTAGCAGTCTCAGCCACTTAAGGCGTTGGAGATACTCAAGGTCGATCAAAGGGACCCCGCCAAACAAGTCAGGAAGGTCCTCCTTGGGAGTAAAGTTGGTCAACGTCTGAGCCAAACGGGTCACAATTTCACCGCAACTAAGGTTACAATGACTAGTTCCCGGGGTGGTTATCTGTGCTAGGCTAGCACAGACAATGGCAGGGGCACTATAGTAAACCCTCTTCTCCCGCCTAGGGTTAAGATAAGACACCAACTACTGGACCTCATTGGAGTTTAGCTTACTAACATCATTTCTACCGTAAAGTAGGCAAGTCAGCATCCCCATAAATAGTCTAAGGGTCGGATGTCGGACATCATTAATCAGCAATGAACTCACACTGGAGAACTGTCGGCTAGTAAAGAAAGGAAAATAGGAGGTAGTAGCCCTCAACCCCAAACCTATAGTCTCGAAGCTATCCTCATCAGCTTTCTCCAGGTCTAGGTGCTCAGCGAATTGGTCCAGCCGTCCAAGGTTAGATGATGGTCACTATTCATAAGACGGAAATTAACCGTCTTCCCATCAACATCATAAGCAAATGAGCTCAAAAACTCCAAGGTCAGGAACCGATAAGAGTTCTTTCGAAGTCTATACAACCCTCTCATCCCCAGAGTCCCGAAGATGTGACTCACATCCCCTTGTATCCCCATGGTCTCTAACGTACTCCTCTCTAGACACCTAGTCGACTTTAACGAAAAAGCCATCAAAGCCTTAAAGTTATCCATATGGTCGAAGTTACGAAACTGAACATGAGGGTATACAGAAATGCTAGGTACCACTGGCTCACTAGGTTCCCCTGGCTCAACAGCTATAGCGGAACGCGTTCGCTTGTTGGATGCGACTCCAACTCTGGTCATCTGCAATCGTTTCGTGAAATTTCCACTTTCATTATAAACAAGAGCTCTTAAGAGGTTTCAAAACTTAATACAAAAATTTCCAGTTTACGACGGTCTCAAACCTTTCAAATCCGAAAACCATAATTCTTTAAAAGATGAAATAGCTGAGAAATCGATCTTAAACCCTCATAAAACAAGTATGCATATGAAATTTCAGAATCCCGCAACTCTAACCGATAGAGTGGGACAACTAGCGATTTTTGAAAAAGGTTTTTCCCACTACTCCAGCAATTATACAAAGTCTATCAAGGATTCATACCCAATTAAGCAATAAGATGAAAGTTTTGAGTCACAAACCCTAAATTTATCTATACCAACAATATACTACTACTTCAATTAAAGAGGAGTGAAAACAAAGTTACCTTGATCGATTGAAATTATAAACACAAGACTAGCAAGTTTTAGATCCGAAAAGTTCAAGGAGAAATCTAGAGTTTGAAGGTGTTGAGAGAGAGTTTGAGTTAATTTTAGATGGAAAAGTAGAGTGTTGGTACCGAGTAAAGGAAAGAATAGGTTAAATATAGGGTTTCGATTGAAATACCACGGAACCGAGTTTTATCGGGGCACTCGGTCGAGTACCAAATGTACTCTGTCGAGTACAGCTTACTCGGTCGAGTATTCCTGGCACTCGGTTGAGTGCCTAAGTATGACATTAAATTGATTCCTATCAAATCAAGCACTCGGTCGAGAGTCCTAGACTCCTAGTTACTCGGTCGAGTGGAACCTACTCGGTCGAGTACGGGCAAGTCGGTCGAATACCTCGCGTTAACCCAAAAACATTTAAAATGCGAAAATTTTGAACTAAAACATTTATCGTCCCTTCAAAATCAACAATACCGTTCAGAACTTCAGGGAGACATCCATGGGCTCGTTACACGTTAGTTTCTAACGTTTATTTCACACTGCATACATTCATGTAAGTAATAATCCGAATAAGGGACACTCGCACATAGCATAACAATGTCATTAACACTTTCACTTGACGGAGTCAAGGTCCAAACATTACAATCATACCACATATTTACGCAATTACTTAGTAGGTGCGATAATCCACGAGAGTACATGCTTATGTTCAACTAAACTCATCACGATTTCATCACATTCACTCGATCACATGATAATTCAATTAATCCACGCATGTTTCATCACCCATTCATTTGCATTCAAAACACATAGAATTATGCATGTTAGCATCTCAATTTCACCACATAGACACTTTGCTATACTACCTACCCTTTTAACTGCATTTTCGGCTAAAGCATGTTAGAGCCGGGATCTCGGAATTAGGGCGCCTTTTTCACCCAAAATCAACATAGGCCTCTAACAAACATATACCGGTTCATTTTACTTGACACACCTGATAAGTGATATTTTGTATTGATTTATCCCCCGTTTTAGCTCGATTTCTGTACGATTTATGCACTTTGTTAAGTGATTAACGAGCTAATACTGCTATTCTAGTTGTTTTGCATGTTTTGACTCGTTTTATAGGAAATGAAGCGGTTTTGCTATATTTTCCTACTTTATGGAGCAAAGACACTAGATACGAGTTTTCAAGGAAATTGTTGATAGCCAGTTTACGACTTGATTATGATTCCGCTACATCTTTCTTCGAATGGACTCAATTTAGATTTTTGGCTTTGAACTTTAAAAGAAAACTCAACCCAAGTCAAGAGGAGATCAGCCCAAGCCCAATTCCGTAGTGCATTGACCAAAGACTAAGGCATAGGATTCCGTGCCTAAGATGAAAAGACGGAAAATTCCAATTACACAATAACCCGATCGGATTGCATGATACCCGATCGGGTATTTCTGCAGGAAGACGTTACTTGGCTCTTCTTCAATCCGAGCTTAAATGGGAGGTTTAATGCGTTGACTAGGGTACGAATAAGTAAGAGGATCAGCAGCCATGCAGCCTTATAAAAGCCAATGATCATTACACACAATAATCATCTTTTATCTTATCAACATACATATCTTTTTATCATCAACTTTTACAATAATCTAATAATCTATTATCATTTCTTTTTGCACACTTTCTTACAAGTTGTTATAGTTTTCTTAGTATTTCTATAGTGTTTACTTAGCTTTTGTTATTGGGTATTTTGTTCTTACTTTCGTTCTTATATACTCATATTCCGACTTGGTAATTCTCTAATCTTGTTTTACTTATGCAACTTTAATCACCATGGACCATAATCTCACTAGTATTATTTTCATAATATTGTTGTTATTAGGAAATCAACCTAAAATTAATCTAGTTAAAACCAAAGTATTATTTAGCATGCCACACTATAATTTACGTAATCATATAATCCTAAAATTTGTCATTAGAATCATTGTTAACATAATCACCATGATCACTTTAGTATTTACATTTCATAGTCTAATTTCATATATCTTTTTCTTATTAATCTACTTAATCACATAATCACATAGATTAGATTAATTCTAATATTGTAAAATTATCATTTTGTAAATAAAATAAATAGAGTTGTAATATTTGAAATGAATTACGAGTAAAACGAATTATAAGAAGAGTAGTTACCAATTGAACCATCTAAATTGTTTCTTCCTTTGGTCGTGTCAAATTCTATAACTTTGTTTAGTGGCCATAAGCAATTGTTTGTATTAGTCATTTCTATCTTTATGACGAGAGTTGGGATAGGAATTAGGACTATCAATAGGGGGTTAGTGACTTAACCATGCTGAAAGGACGTTAGGACCCACTAAAAGGTCGGTACGAATCCGGAAGGAATATACCGCTACAAGGCCTAAACAATCATAAGTAATTCTAATATTGGTACCTATGAGACTTTTAATGAGTTTTACATGTATTTCTCTTTCACTATATCAACTTGATTAGTTAGTTTACTTTATCGTTTTAAATAGTTTATTTCATTGTCATTTTATTTCTATTATTAGATAGTTTATTTTACCGCATTAGATAGTTTATTTCGTTGTTATATAGTTAGTTTACTTTATCGTCTTTCCATTCTCGTTCCTAGTTAGCTTATTTCATCATCTTTTTATTTCCGTTCTTAGATAGTTTACTTTATTTTTATTGTCCTGTTTATTAGTTTAGTTAGTTAGACTTTCAATATTGTCATTTAAATACCGTCTTTAGTTAGAAATTAGTTGTCAATATTCAGATCAGAGGACTTCCCCGATCGGGTACGTGACAACCCGATCGGGTAAGTAGTCTGTTCTAGGTTTTTTTGTTTTGCAGTTTACATATTTGTTCTTACATATCGTCATTTATATTCCTGTCATTTTATTTTATGTTAATAGTTCAGACAAACAACTCAAGTGACTTGATTTTAAATGAAAACCAATCCATAACAATTCATAAGTAACACGTACTCCCTGAGGATCGACACCCTACTTCCCTAATTACATTCCTTATGTTGTTAGCCTAGTCCGGGTAAATTATTTTTGTTTCGGGACCGCGACAGAACCGATCAACACCAATGTTCATTAAGTTCATTGGTTTTAGGTTCCAAAATCGTCGCTCTGATACCACTTTGTAACACCCCCACTTACCGAGGAGCCTTCACCAAGACCTTCCCAGTGAGTGAAGGTGCTACCATCTTGGTTGCCTAAGGAAGTGAACATCATAAGACCATAAAGAAAAATATTTATTTAATTAATACCCTAGTCTTTAATAAAAAACGATAGAATATAAATAAATACAGTCAATTCGACTCGTTAACTCTAGACTCAGAAGCAGTAACGTGGTTATCGACTCCTCGCATCCCAGCCAATACCAATCATCAAGCACATAACCTGTATCTGCTCCCCATTCCCAGATGGATCATCACAGTTTAAAACAGTAAAAGGGTCAGTTCCGAATATACCGACCAATGTAAAAGACAAGCACAAAGGAAAGAGAAACCAGAGGGTCACCGCAACGGACACCTCAGTAGACTCATCTCTGCTCTACAAAAACCACCAATTGACCATGGACCGCAACCACATGCGTCGAACTTCCATCTCACCGCAGCGAGATAAAACCGTAACATTAATGTGAACATCCCCTTTGTAGCGGGATAACTGCGGGGTGAACTCGAAGTGTGATCCGTCTCCCAACGAAATCACCAACCAGTAACCATAGTAACTATAATAACAACCCAAACTCAACCTGAACTCTATCATCATCATCAATCACAAATATATAACATATAATCTTATCGCATCAATTACCATAACAAATACTGAGTAGGGAAACCCTACCTTTTTGCGTTCATGTTCATAGCCACCATTAGACGCGCACACACACATACAAGTATATGCATAACCACATCTCCAATTCCAATTGATGATTCATATTCATATACATGTTTTTGTCTCCCCTAAGTCACTTTAGTGACGGTTTTTAATGCCTGAATGAACGATTAAATGTGATATTTGTTAGAATGTCGATAATGTCGCCTTTTGGTGTTTTAATGCAGATTGGATGCATTTGCGGAATAATTGAATGATAATGAACACCGCGGAGTCGATAGGCACGGTGATCGAGAAGTATGAAGACGGAAATAAGTGAATATAAGAGTATTTCAGAGTCACTCGATCGAGTATGGGAAAACTCGATTGAGTCGCGAGAAGAATAGAGCTAGTGCACATCAGGAACACTCGATCAAGTATTTGGAAACTCGATCGAGTCACAAGTAAAATACTCGATTGAGTGTCACTATAGTCGATCGAGAGTTTATGGGAAATCCATGTTTTCCTAAAACTCATTAATATCAGATTATTGTGTAATATAAATAGAAAACTCGTACCTTATTATTTCGGACGCTTTGAATTATTCAGAAACTCCTAGAAAACCCTAGTATTATTATTAATAGTTATCGGATTGCTCCAAGTTTCGGAATGAAGATCTTCTAATCTTTCAATCTTGTAATCGGTAATCATTCTACATTGTTATTCAAGTTTTAATCTTTAGTTATTTCAATTACTTTGTTATTATTCTTTCTATTGTTTTTAATTATGTCTCACATGAATTTAATTGTTGTTAGTATCATTAGTATGAGTAGCTAAATTCTCATCTAGGGTTCAAAGGGGATCTAGGATTGTTAGAAGGGGTAGATTAATTGATTGAACTGCAATAACATGGTTATCGTTTTAAATCTAGTTGTTTAATTACTGGCCAGGATTAACTAACTAGTCTCGCGAATTAGGATTAAGGCCGATCGAGTTAAGACTAAGATAGGCTACGATAGTTGAATAGAACTCGTTTAATGATAGCGATCGCATGTTCAGTTGTAGATCTAAAGAGCATAATTGAATCGACCGATATTGTGACCTTAGATAATTTTATTGCATGATTAATTGATTATTTCCATATCCCTGAATAATAATCCTAGTGAACCTGAGATCCTAGACTTTTAATATTATTGATTTCACCTTTTATTGTTATTATTTGCAATTAGTATAAAATCAAAAAACCAAACCTGCAAGAATTTGTTACCTTAAGACGAACTTAGTTTTAGCAAATAGATTATTACGGCCTCCCTATGGATTCGATACCTTACTTATCACTGACTATTAGTTAGTATTGAGTTAGGATTTATTTTGATTTAGGGAACGCGACTTTACCCTTATCAAATTTGGCGCCGTTGTCAGGGAGGCAACAATTTTCTGTTTGTTTTTAATTTAGTTTGTCTTTTTGTCTCAGGGAACTTTAGTTCCTTGAGACCGTTCATATCCTTTTCTTTAGTGGTTGTTTATGCCCAGGTCTCTCAGGTCCGAGCTCGTACCTTTCGATCCCGAACCAGAAAAGACTCTACGCAATAGACGAAACTTTTGGAACGAAATCCGTCAAGCAGAACACTTGAGTACGCTTGACTCTGTCTACGCCGATTTTGTTGCATAAAATCAATCCTTCAAAGAGGATACTTCTATTTTTGTCGTTACAACTGAAAGTCCTAGACCTCTAATTAGACTCCTCTAATTAGTTCATTAAATTACCTTAACTTAATGATTTAGGATCTTGTTATCATGCATGCAAATGTAAAAGCATAAAATAAAAAATAAGACGAAAATATCCTTACATTGGGAATTTTCGGTTCAATATGGGCACAATAAGAACTCCTTCTTATAGTTCTTGAGCATGAAGTTAATGGATGATCCTCCATAAAACAACCTCCAAAGTATCAGGTCTCTTTCTTGTTGCACCCAAGATTAAACCCAAATAATCTTAACTTATTATTAACTAGATAATAAGTAAGACATTATATTACTAATATTATTGTATTACTACACTATTAATAAGACATGAATATTAGTGTTTATGAGAGTTTAGAAAGAAGTTGAGGATTTTAGAGAGATATCTAAAACAAGTGAAAAATGAATGAGCAAAAAGAAATGAACAACCAAGTGCACTATATAAGGGCACTTGGCCGGTCATGGCATCACCAAATTGGTGATTATTTTGCTTATTATATTCTCATGCAAATGACTTGAGTGTAGGTAAGAAAATGATAATGATCATGTGTCATAACATGTCATAATCACTTGGTGGAGTGTGGAATTGGTAGAGTAAAATCACTAGTGATTTTGTCTACACAAAACCGGTGCACATGAATCCACAATGGACCATTTTGATTTTTTTGATATTTGTCCCACAAATACTTATAATCATATGTTTAATTATCTTGTATAATTAGATGTTAATTTGATCATATAACAATTATATGACACAAATTAACAAACAATATGTACTTAACTTTTAAGTGATATTTTACCATTATATCAATATATAATGGATCCCACAATGCCTAGTTAATTTATTTTACAACTCCTTGTAAGTATAATTAACTAATTACCTCTACATCAAAATATATGCATTACCTCAACTAATTTAATGAATTAACGATTAATCACTAAATTAAATCTTATTTAATCGTATTAAAATAAGACGTAAAATTTATTCAGTCAGTTATCGTATAATGGACTAATAAACTTAAGTGAATGAGTTCCTAACTCAATTTCCAATAAATAACTCTAGTAACTAAACGTACATATCAAATATATGTAAATGCCCTAATAAACTGTATCATATACAAATAATTAGTATTCTATTTGGGTCTCATCCTATAGGTGTGAGCTAAAGGGATCAGTTGATCACCGCCGTCATACGACAATAACGTCAAACTCTAGTCAGTCGAGCGTTACCGAATTACGTTAATCAACTGACGTGGAGTATCAAAATATACTAATCATGCCACGTATATTCCAAATGAGATTTATTATATAAATGCACTATTGTGGAGGACACTTACTCAAACAACCTCAAATCTACACATTCCGCCAACCACCCAGTGATGATTAGGCTACATGTTGGGTATGCGGAACGATTTGTGACAATTCGTAAGTTTATCGTCAAGTGATAGCTCAAATAGTTGTGTCTACCCCTTGGGCGTCATCTACGTACCGTTACGGTCGTTTTGACAGTCATTAGAGTCATTTTGGAGTCCGGGTCAAAAACCGCTTCATTTTTTATAAACCGTGTTTGAACGCTCGAGAATATCCCGGATATTTTAATGTTTCAAAACTTATCTTTCTTCGTGAAATATGTTCATATTTTATTTAGAAAAGAATTCGAAATCTACTGCAATTCCCATAAAAAAACGCGGAAATCTACTGCAATTCCCATAAAGAAACGCGGAAATCTTTCTTTCAGAGTAGGAAACTGCTTTGGAAACGACGCATCGGGTGCCGCGCCTCTTCCAAGAGTCGCAGTTCCTGCTGCGCCTCTTCCTCAGGTCGTTTTACCTATTGCCGGAATATTTTCTAGATTTATTTCCATGTTCGAGTTATTCCAAAACTCTTAGGATTTCTCCCTATATAAGGAGAGGTTCGTGCACACTTCAAAGGCACGCGAGTGTTCCGCCCCTTCTTTATCTCTCTTTGCATTCTAGACCTTACTCTAAGCTTTTGACGTGCTTGATCAATCGACCACGTAAGCTCATACCCTTTTGGGTACCTTTCACGTTATTGCATTGACCTACCAATTTGACCAACTCAACAATAATCAATTTTAATCAATTTAATCGATCGTTCCTCTTACGAGAGCACTTTCTTTACATTCGAGTCGAGCTGTCACTAAATCGATAACTTTAGGTTATATCTCGTTTCGCCAACATGTAAGTCTGAGGGTGTTTAATCCCATCTTTTTTTTTATTGTATTTTTATTTTAACTAATGTAAGATTCATGTCGGATTTATGTTAAAATTGTTTTCAAACCTTTTTCTCAGCCTTTCTTTATTTAATTTGCTTTTACTTGGATCCCTAATAGTCAATATTAGTGGGTTCTTGTCATCTATCAAATTGTGTATTTAGAGGTTAGGTTTGTCTATATTTAGTCTCTAGATTCATCTTTGATATAGTTAGAACAAATTAATCTACTAAATCACTTAAATTCGACTTGTAGATCATTAATAAACCGTAAATCACCAACAAACATGTAGAGTCTATTGATCGAATACGAAAGATGGGGGGGTGAATTGAGTATTAAAAACTAGCCCCACTTTTTCGATTTATATGATATGTAATTAATTATTTGATCTTATGAATTAAAATCAACTAATTAATTAATCAAAGTAAGCGCAAGTAACGAAATAACGAAAAGTAAAGAGAGTAAAGAGAGGCACACGGATTTTTGAAGTGGTTCAGTTTCACACGTTGAAACCTACGTCCACTATTCTCGATTAATAATTCTTAGTACCTTTCCACGGATTACAAAAATTATCAACCCACTTGTATAATCAACACTATGATTATAACTCAAGGTGAGTATCGCTAAATACTCTATACTATCTTACGCTAATAAGAAAGTACAATATAACTCACACAGATTCCCGTTAAAGAATTGTAAGCTTATAATGATGTACTATTATCCAATAACGTATTTCACTCAAGCGATTGATAATAATTGATGCACGATTCTTTTGAAAAACAAACTCTAAAAATAACAAATATTTTGCTCAAAGGTTTGCTTTAAAACGATTTTGGAAAATAATCACAAGTAAGTATGTAACGTGTTGTTCGTGTGATTTCGTGTATTTTCAAAGTAGGATGTGAAGGAGTATTTATAGTAATAGAATCATAGTAGATCTAAAACCCTAGCTTAATATTTAAGAAAGATATTTATCTTTAATATCATAAAATAATATTTGCTTATCTTTTAGAAATATCTTTATCTCAAAATATTATTTGGTTTATCTTATAGAAATATATTTATCTGTAATATCTCAAAATATTGTTGTAAAGATATAGTAGAATCCTAGATTAGGTAAACAAGGGAAACAAGCCTATGGAGGCCGGATTCCTAAGCTACACGAAGCCCTAGGAGGCACGCAACCCTAGGAGGCACAAACCTAGGTTTCCACGAAACCCTAGGTGGCTCAAACCCTAGGTGGGCTTATTAGGTTAACAACAAATTGAGATAGAATATATTAGAAACCCTAGGTAGCATGACAACCCATAAGTTGTATTACTAACCAATAGAATCTCATAAATATATTCTCATTAAAACTTTTGATAAATATAAAAATACTCTTTCACTTTTGAAAACATATAAAACATTTTATTTCCAAAATCATGCATCAACATTTATCATCCAAAGTTATAGGCTAAAGCTATAACTTTGAACATAAAATCTCTCGAATGGAATAGTTACCGAATGACGACCTATACTATCTAATCTTCACAAAGATCTTCAGTATACGGATCATCTCTTCATCTTGATAACAAAGACCCTCCATCTCGATTCTTGTGTTGTTTGAGGTAGATCTTGCTTGAAGCAATTTTCTTTAAAGTTATGACTGGGTAGCTATAACTTCCATGTAAACTTCCAAAGTTATTCCTAAAGTTGTTATTGAAAGTCCATAGACCTTAATTAGACTCCTCTAATTAGTTGCTAAATTACTTGTTAATTTAGTATTTAATGATCTATGTAACATGCATGCAAATATAAAGACATATATATAAGAGAAGAAATTTCCTCACATTGATATGGAAAATATAAGGGCACAACAAGAACTCCTTCTTGTTGTTCTTGAGCTAATAATATGGATGAACACAAGTAATCTCCAAACTAGAAGATCCCCTCTAAGTTGCACCAAGATGAACCCAAATAATCTATTCTTATTATTAACTAGATAATAAGATAGATATTATACTACTAATATTAGACTATATTAGTACACTAGTAATACTTAAGAAATATTAGTATATGAGAGTTTTTAGAGAGAAGTTTAGTTTTGAGAGATGTATGAAATAAGCAAGAATGAACTAGTAAAGATAATAAAACAACAATTGTTCTCCTTTTATAGCCATGAGGGCCGGCCTCTACATCACCAAAAGAGGTCTTTTTTCTTCTTATTTTATTGCCATGCAAAGTGGTGGTGTGTTGTAGTGAATAAAATGATTTTAGGTTTACTATTCATGTCATAATCACATGTTGCTTGTGAGTATGAATAAGAGCAACCATCATCACCATTCACTTCACCATAAACGGCCATGTGAGCCTTATTTTGATCCATTTTGATTTTTGATATTTGTCCCACAAATACTTATTAATCATTTGCTTAATTATCTTGTATAATTAAGTGTTAATTTGATCATATAACAATTATATGACACAAATAAATGAATAATATCTACTTAACATTTTCAGTAATATTTTACCATTATATCAATATATAATGGGTCCCACAATGCTTAGTTAATTTATTTTACATTTCTTTGTAAATATAATTAACTAATTACCTCTATCTCAAAACCTCAACTAATTTAGTAATTTAACGATTAATTACTAAGTTAAATCTTATTTAATCGTATTAAAATAAGATATAAATTTATTAGTCAATTATCGCATAATTGAAAATAAACTTAATCGAATTTGAGTTCTTAACTCAATTTCTAACAATTAACTCTCGTACATATCGAATATATGTAATGTACTAATTAACTGTATCATATACAAATAATTAGGTACTATTTGGATTTCATCCTTTAGGTGTGACCGAAAGGGATCAGTTGATCACCGCCGTCATACGACAATAACGTCAAACTCTAGTCAGCCAACCGTTATTGATTTACGTTAATCAACTGACTAATCATATATATAGTCAATAAATATCCCAATTATATTCCTTAATAAGATTTATAATGTGGCGCACTATTTGTAGAGGACACCTACTCCAACAGTTATAACTTTGTCTCACAGACTTTATCAAAGTTATGCCTGAAGTTCTTATAACTTTGATCTTTCTTCTCATAATTGTTGCTAGCTATAATAAGACTAAAGCACACAATTACACGCATATGATATATCGAGTAAAGCACATTATCACATAAACAAATGTCATTATCAAAACTATAGATTTAGTCCAACAAAACACTAACTGTTTGCGATTCTGGCTTCACAGCTAGAACCCAACTCGAAAACAGACGCACAGAGTGTTGCGCCTCTTTCAGAGGTCGCACCTCCTGCCGCGCCTGTTCCGGGATGGTTTCTGTCTCTGAACTTCCTGGTTCCCTTTGACGTAGTTTAATTAGTTAATTAATTGACTATTATCTATTATCGAGGTACGTCGATACATGAGTAGCTTGTGCCGTGAGGCAAACATCGAAGTTTCGAACCTTCAAGGAAAGAGCCTCCGTGGCATCAAATATAGTGTGCATCCCCTCACGCATCTCCGAACCGCTCTTCACCAATGCACCTCCTTGGCTCACCAAGAATTGCATTCTATCCCTTTGCCTATACATCTCTTGTCGAATATCGACAACATTCCTCTCTAATTTTGCTAGGCAATCATCAACACCCGTCATCCAAGACCTCAACTCACTACTCACACCCGACCCACCATGGTCACGGGTGGAACTAGTGGACCCCATTGCCACGGTTTTGACAACTTTGTCAACAACCGCATCAATCTTCTTATCTGGCGCGTCAAGGCGCTCCATCACTCTACCCATAAAAACATCCAACTTATATTCGATCCCCGAAAAGTCAGCCACAACCGGTTTCAAAACAACCGAACCACCTTTTTTTTTTTTTTTTTTTATGTCTTCACTAAAACCCTCTTGTACCTTTTTTTTTTTTTTTTTATTAATCGACGCCTTTTTGTACCTTCAAGCACCGAACCCGACTCGGTTTGGGTTTTGGAGTTTGGGTGTTGGTGTTTTTGTAGAGTAGCCGTGTAGCACCGGCTCTATTCCTCTCTTCTTTTTCTTTTTTTTGTTTTTGAATTTGGGTAGGATAGTAAAAGGAATATAGGGTAAATATTTGTGAGATATGGTAAGGATAGAATTAGGTAAATAAAGAGATATGGTAAGGATAGAATTAGGTAAATAAAGAGATATGGTAAGATGTTTTTGGTTGAGAATTTCGGCCAACATAAGATTCTTGGGTAGAATTTTGGTTTGATTAGGAAAGTGAATAAGATAGGTTTTTGGCAAATATGTGGTTCATAATTCAATTTCCATAAAACACTTAATATGCAAGATACTCACGTAAAATATATAATATTAAACACAAATATGCTAGCAATGAATATGCGGACACAGTCATACAATCTCGTCTTATTCTAGCCAGTCATGCAGGTTCACAAAATAGATATGACGAATTTAATTGCTACTGATTAAACCAATTTCCAACCGCAAAATCTCAAAACGTCTTCTCGCTAACGCCTTTGTTAAAATGTCAGCCCATTGATTTTCAGTACTACAAAATTCGAGTTTAATGTTGCCCTTTTCTACATGGTCACGTAAAAAATGATGTCTAATGTCTATATGCTTAGTACGAGAATGATGAGCTGGGTTTTTAGAAATAATAATAGCACTCGTATTATCACAGAAAACAGGCATACAACCAACATTAACACCGTAATCACATAGTTGTTGCTTTAACCATAGTAATTGGGAACATACCAGTCCTGCAGCGATATATTCGGCTTCTGCAGTAGATAACGCAACCGAATTTTGCTTCTTTGAGCCCCAAGTAATTATGCATGGTCCAACAAACGTGGCAAATCCAGAGGTACTTTTTCTATCTAAGGAACATCCTGCATAATCTGCATCTGAATATCCTACTAGATCGAAATTACACTCAAGTGGATACCAAAAATATAAATTAGATGTACCAATTAAATATCTCAAGATATGTTTAACTGCAATCATATGTGACTCTTTAGGACATGATTGAAATCTAGCACAGACACACACGCTGAACATAATGTCAGGTCTACTTGCAGTAAAATATAATAAAGAACCAATCATACCTCGATATGTAGTCTCATCTACAGACTTACCATTTTCGTCTAAGGTTAACTTTTTATCAGTTACCATAGGTGTGTCCATTGGATGAGCGTTCTCCATACCAAATTTTCTGATTAGCTCCTTGACATATTTTTGTTGGTAAATCTTTATTCCTTCTTTGGTTTGTTGAATTTGCAATCCAAGGAAGAATTTTAATTCTCCCATCATGCTCATTTCAAATTCTGAGGTCATTAGATCTGAAAAATACTTGCACAATTTATTGTTAGTAGAACCAAAAATAATATCGTCTACATAAATTTGAGCAACAAGTAAATCAGAACCCTCGGATTTTAGAAATAGGGTTTTATCGACAGACCCTCTTTTAAAATTGTTTTGCAATAAAAACTTTGACAGTCTGTCGTACCAAGCCCTACGCGCTTGTTTCAAACCATATAAAGCTTTATCGAGTTTTAAAACATGGTTTTGAAATTTGCTATTCAGAAATCCGGGAGGTTGTTCAACAAAAACCTCTTCTTCAAAATAACCGTTAAGAAACGCAGTCTTACCGTCCATTTGGAATAATTTCATTCCTTTATGAGCTGCGAAGGCGATGACCAAGCGAATAGCTTCAAGTCTTGCTACTGGTGCGAATGTCTCGTCATAATCAATCCCTTCTTGTTGATTATAACCTTGAACATCCAAACGAGCCTTGTTACGAACTATAACTCCTGAGTCATCCAATTTATTTCTGAATACCCATCGAGTACCAATCACAGTTCGATTAGAGGGTCGTGGCACGAGGTGCCAGACTTTATTACGTTCAAACTGTTGAAGCTCCTCTTACATTGCTACAATCCAGTCGGATTCTGCAAGTGCTTCTTTGATGTTTGTAGGCTCTATGGTAGACAGAAAGGAATAGAATAAACAAAAGTTATTTAAAGTTCGTCTTGTTTGAACTCCCTTGTCCAAACTTCCTAGGATAGAATCCATAGGATGAGAACTCTTATATTTCCATTTCTTAGAGTTCCTAGGCTCATCATCATCTGATGAACTTTCATTTTCCTCAAATGATTCAGAGTCAAGATTGGTTCCCCCTGAGTTGGACTCTGGGGTTATAGCTAAAGTTGGTACAACTTCAGTTACAACATCTTGATCTTGGTCCAAAGTTATAGCATCATCAGCTATAACTTCAGTTTCCTTTTCCTTGTTTTGAGAAGAGACATTCATATCATCAACAATTGTCTCAGTTCTCTTTTCAAGGTCATTTGCGGATTTATCAAGTTCATCATTGATTCCTTCAATAACTTCTTCATTATTATCTGGCACGTCATCTCTTGAGAGGCGAAAGTCTGGATCATTCATGTCTTCTTTTTCATTATGTTCAACTTGCTCAGGCACATTATCTTCATCAAATACAACATGAACACTTTCTTCTATGCACAACGTTCTTTTGTTAAAAACTTTAAAAGCTTTACTATGATTAGAATAACCAACAAACACAGCTTCGTCACTTCGTGGATCAAATTTGCTCAAATTACTTTTTCCATTATTATGGACAAAACATTTACTCCCGAAGCAACGAAGGTGAGCTATACTGGGTTTTCTCCCTCTTAAAAGTTCATAGGGAGTCTTTTTGAGAATAGGTCTAATCATAGCTCTATTGTGCACATAGCATGCAGTACTAATGGCTTCTGCCCAGAAACTTTTAGGAAGGCCACTACACAAAAGCATAGTGCGGGCCATGTCCTCTAATGTTCTATTCATACGTTCCACGACACCGTTTTGTTGTGGGGTTCGTGGTGCAGAAAAGTTATGTCCTACACCATTCTCCCTACAATATTCTATAAAGGCTTGATTATCAAATTCGGTGCCATGATCCGTACGAATGGAAACTAACTTTTTATCATACTTGTTTTGGGCGGGCTTCATTAGTACTACAAACTCATCGAAAGTTTCATCTTTAGTAAATAGAAAGATAGGCCATACATACCTTGAGTAGTCGTCGACTAGGACGAATACGTACCTTAATCCACCGCGGCTTCTAACTTTCATAGGTCCACACAAATCCATGTGTACCAACTCAAGTGGACGCTCTGTACTTACTACTCGTTTTGGTTTGAATGAAGATCTAACTTGTTTACAACGGGCACATGAGTCACACATCTTCTCTTGTTCGAATTTGATTGAGGGTAAACCCTAAACTAAATCCCACAATTTGAGTTTCTTTAAAATCGTTGGACTGATGTGTGCAAACCTCTTGTGCCACAAGCATGAATCATCCACAGTAACTTTCATGCACGTAAAGGAACTTGTAGTGACTTTGTTTAAATCAATCATATACATGTTCCTTTTACGTAAGCCTTCTAAGATAACTGTGACAACCCTCGCGAATGCGAAAAGATAAAACATACAAGCATGTGAATTATATAGCGGAAATATGAAGTTTTTAAAACTTTTATACATGCAAGAAAAAGTAAACGAGGAGTGTCAAATATTACAAACTAAAGTGTGAAATACAACAAAGAGACGAAGTCTCTCAAAATGTTATATAAATGTCAAAAGTGTTTAGCAAACTAGCAAAATAGTCTAGAGAGGTGAAAACTTCCAGGGGACAACGACGCTAGCTCACACCCGGAAAACAAAACTTCATAGCAAACGCCTCCATGCAAGCAACGTTCTTCCATGAAAAATGAACGCCAAAATCAGTGGGGAGTAACTCCGGGTTCTCCCAGCCAGATCCACATTAAACGTACATATAAGGACATACAAAAGTTAAATCATGCATATATAGATATACATGTGAAAATACGATAAGGATAGATAGGCAATTCGGTAATTAAAGATAAGAGCATATGGAATACAAATCCGAATCCATCATGTTATACAAAGACTCGGGGAAGACACTCTTAGGCAACCGAATACGCTCACTAGGCCTTACATCTCACCGTTAGCGGTATAAGTTTGATAAGATTGAGACTCGACAAACAAACCATGCCAATCGTTTATTTCATGCAAGAGTTCAACTCAATGTTCACATATAATTCAACTTACAAACAACCGTCCAATCATACAAATATAACAACATATTCTCTCACGGTTAATGGCACGCACTAGCATCGTGTACAATAGCAAGACAAGCCAATGGAAGCTCACAGAATAAGACATTTCCCGGAACCGTATACGATAAGACGTTTCGTATACTCATGACCTAGACAAACAAATTCACGGGATAAGACGTTTCCCGGAATCGTGCACGATAAGACGTTTCGTACACACAAGACTCTAATCCTCTCGGTAGGACGACGATAATAATACGGTCCTAGTCTAAACCTGGCCAGACTCTCGGAATAAGACGTGTTCCGATTCGAAATGTGGTAAGACGTTCCACATCCAAGACTCGGTCAATCATAGACGCCGAGTACCCCAAATTCGGTCAACCTTCACGAAAGAGGCGGAAAGAGATCTATAGTCAAAAGTCAAGCTAGTACGCTACATGCAATGACACCACCTCGCAAGGATACAACATTTGACGGTCGGGTCGATCAACGCATTGCGTTCGCCTCTTAACAACGTCGTCATATCCCCACTAACAAATGCACAAAGGCATCACGGTTACACTTCACCGCTCCGACATTTAAGTCTAACGGTTATAAAGTATGACCGGGGAATGAGAGTTCAAAACACTGAACAATTAGTGCGCACATCAAATACATAAGGTAAAACTGACTCAAAGGGGAACACATCAAAAACCGTCACCAACATGAGAATAGGGAATTATATGAATTTAACTATGATAAAAATGAATCAATACATGATACATAAGCATTAGACTAAGTTTATGAAGTATAATAAATAAGAAACATAGATCCCCTCTCCAAAACAACGTCTTTGGAAACCAACTAAAACAAGGGTCCACTTCAAACGGTCATAACTAGAGTTCTAGACATCCAAATGCAGAAATTCCAAATGGAGGGGATAG
>JAIUZE010066731.1:0-23030 GCA_022085475.1 Heliosperma pusillum | reverse complement strand
CCCTAACTCCATTAATGGATCAACTCAAATTCATCACTACTCCTTCATTACTCACTCAAATCCTCTAATTTTCGTCATAATCTTCCCCTCTTATCGTCATCTACCTTTTGTGGTAATAAAATTACCGTCTTTCTCATTTTCAATTTATCCGTCTTTCTCAAAGGTGACATCTTTTGTCGTCTTTGTTTAGGTGGAGACCTTCAAGACCCCGATAAGGATTACTATCTAGTGGAGGAAGGCTTTGAAATCGATTGAAGACGCTAAAAGGTAACAGTGAAGGGTTACTTGATATCTTTACGTGTTTTTAATGTGTTTTTAAGGTTAGTAAACGTATTTAGGTAGGATGATTAGTCCTAGGATTTGTGTTGTTGATGATAGTTGTTGTTTGTTGATAATTGTTGATGATTATTGATAGTTGATAATAGTTATTGATGATTGTTAAAACTGGATGTTGAAGCTTTTTGTTCTCGGGTGAATGTGTTCCCAACTGGGTACCCGGCCGCCGGCCCCCCTGACCGGCTGGGAACACGCTGTATTTTTGGATGATTTTGTTTGTTGATTATGTCCCAGCCGGGTACCCACCCGCCGGTCCCCCTTACCGGCTGGGACTCACTGCACTGACTCCTTTTCGTAAAATGATCATATTTCCTTCGTTACTTGCTTGTTTTAGGCTTGTGACCTACCGTTGGAACCGTAAGAGGATAAGATATCACCTCCACTTTGAATTTCTGAATTTAAATGTCTAGAACTCTAGTTATGACCGTTTGAATTGGACCCTTGTTTCCAAACTTGTTTCCAAACTTGGTCTAATGCTTATGTAATCACGTATTGTTTCATGTTTATCATTGTTACATTTATATCATGCTTATATCACATGTTTTGTGACGGTTTTTGATATATCCCACTTTGAGTCGGTTTTACATATGTTATGGTTTGAGCACTAATTGTTAAGTGCTATTGAACTCTCATTCCCTCGGCTACCTCCCGCTCGTAAGGCCGGAATGTCGGAACGAGGAGTGTATCCTTACTGCTTAATTGCATGTGTTAGTGGGCATATGACGACATTGTTGGGAGGCAAACGCTTTGCGTTGATCGACCCGACCGTCAAATGTTGTATACTTGCGAGGTGGTGTCATTGCATGTAGCGTACTGCTTGTTATGATGCTTGTGCTCTTTTCCGCCTCTTTCGTGAAGGTTGACCGAATTTGGGGTACTCGTCTGTTTATCGCATGACCGAGTCTTGGATGCGAAATGTTTATCGCATGTCGAATCGGAAAATGTGATTCCGAGAGTCTGGCCAGGTTTAGACTAGGACTGGATATTTATATCGTCGTTCTACCTGGAGGAAATTAGTCTACATATACGAAATGTCGAATCGTGTATGCGTTCAGGGAAATGTTTATCCCGTGGATGCGATTTTAATCATACTTGCCATGTACACGGTGCTAGTGCGTGTCATTTAACGTGAGAGATGTTGTCAACGTATTCGTACGTTTGGATGGATGATTATATGATTGATTATTTGTGATCGTTGGATGACTTGGCATGGTTTGTTTGCCGATTCTCAATCTTATCAAGCTTATGCCGCTAACGAGATGCAAGCCCTAGTGAGTGTATGGTTGCCTAAGAGTGTCTTCCCCGAGTCTATCTATAATATGATTGTTACGGTTTTGTACTTCATGTACCGATATCTTTATGTATTGAATTGCCTATTTAGTCTTCTCGTATTTCACATGTATATTTATATATGCATGCTTCTACTTTCGTATTTCCGTTTAAGTATGTTATTTGTGATATGGCAGGGAGAACCCGGAGTTACTCCCCACTGACTGTGGCGTTCATATTTTTCATGGATGAACAAGTTGCTTGCTTGGATGGATTTTGCTTGTTGTATTTTTGGTTCGGGTGTGAGCTAGTGGGCGTTGGCCTTGACGATTCACCCCTAGACGATGTTTAGCTAGTTGCTAATAACTTTGATATTTGATAACATTTTGAGAGACTACGTCTCTTGTAGTATATTATACTTTGGTTTGTAATTATTGACATTCCTCGTACTTTTCTATTTGCATGTAAAAAGTTTTAAAAACACCGTATTTTCCGCTATATAAATCACATGCTTGTTATGTTTTATTTCCGCATTTGCGAGGGTTGTCACAATGGGCTTCGGGCCGTGGGATTTTCAGGCCTAAAATAAAGGCCCAAGCCGTCGAATAAATCGGGCTGGGCCGGGTCGGGTTAGCGGGCATGGGCCTTTTGATCAGCTCTACTTGAATCCTCCTCTTATGGTCAAAACGCCATTAAAGCCTCTTCTTAGGTTGTTTAACTAAGTAGAAACAACTTTAGTGGATCACAAATTTGCTATCTTGTTGATTCACCATCCTTAGATTTTTGCCTTCTTTTCCATATCATTCAAATATGCAATAACCCCCAAACACTAATTTTTCAACTTATGTTCTTGTGGTCATCTTCATTCAATCTTTCCCTTCGTAAAACAATTCATTGCTGCTATAATCTAGTTTGTCTAAGCTCAACTAAGTATGAAGAGTAACCAGTGTAATCAAGCATTTAAATGCGTTAATGCAGCCATTTCCTTGATTAATCTTGAAAAGGAAAAAAAGGAACAACACGCAATCCTAAATCTCACCTCTTAAACAGCTATTGGTAAAAGGTGACTATTTTATATTCATACATTAACATTGGTTTCACAAGTTTGGCATGATAATTGACCAATATCCGTTTAAGATGATGAGGCAATCTAAAATCAAGATACCCTTAAAAAAATAATGAAGAAAATTCAATTAATGGGAGATAATCGAAGAGGAATTGAAGGAAAATTAAATAAAACCTAGAAGATGAAAAAAAAATGGAGGAAAGAGAGATGAGAATGAAGGAACAGACTTGCAAATGAAAGACAAGGAAGAGATTTAGAGTAGTAAAATTATGATGGTAAATAAAAAGAGACGAGAGAATTTATATGGTTGAAAAAATTTGTAGATGCGTTGTAATTGTAAAGGAAAAGAGATGAAGTTCTAAATAAACATAAAATTGGGCCCCACCGCACAAGTTACCTGTATCAGGTAAAAATAAGAGCATTGCTATATCCCCCATTTTACTCATCCCGCCCCCCACAATTACTTCTTTGCTCTTTATCATTAATTGACCAACAAATTTGTTATTTCCGTCTTAATATTTTAAAATTCAAACCGTCATAAATTTTTTGTCTTAATATTTTAAAATTTAAACCGTCATAAATTTAAAATTCATCCTAGTTGTCGATTTAGTCATAACCGTTAGATATTTAAAATCGCTTCAATTTTCTTTATTCAAAAATCAAAAAACCGTTTCAAACCGTTACAAATTCAAAATCGCTTCAATTTTCATTATTCAAAATTCAAAAAACCGTTTCAAACCGTTATATATTCAAAATCGCTTCTTTCAAACTTCAAACTTCAAACTTCAAACTTCTTTCTCATCTCTTGTTGATCTTCCTTTCAATCTTCTTTAATTTGTACAAGGTATGTTCAATCTTTCTTCTTTATTTATTCAATTAGTATAGATTAATTTATAGGTTGGGGTAGATTAGAAAGCATGTGACGATTAGAGCCCATTAGGTTGCGTTATTTTGAATTTGTATTAATCGTTAATGATTGAATTTACTAAAAAAAAAAAAAAAAAAAAAACTCGGAAAATGGTCCATTCGTGTGAATTACACGAATTGACCTAGGTCCATAAGTGTAATCCACACGTCTGGGCCATGGCTCATTCGTGTGAATTACACGAATGGACCTGGGCCAATTCGTGTAATCCACACGAATGAGCCACGGCCCAGACGTGTAGATTACACGAATTGGCCCAGGTCCATTCGTGTAATTCACACGAATGGGCCGGTTTTTTCCGGTTTTTTTTTTTTTTTTTTAAATTGTCTTATTATGTAATTATATTTACGTATTTTTATTATGTAATATATATTTACGTACTTTTAGTTTTTTTGTATTATGTAATTAAATGTTTGATAATATATTTACGTACTTTTATTAATTACAAATTAAATGTTGGTTGGTTTTTTTGTTTATAAAAAAATGTCTTATTATGTAATTATATTTACGTATTTTTATTATGTAATATATATTTACTTACTTTTAGTTTTTTGTATTATGTAATTAAATGTTTGATAATATATTTTGTATTATGTAATTAAATGTTTAGTTTTTTTATTATAATTTGTATAATGCAGATGTCGGAAAATGATGACCGTAGGTCTAAACTTCATGCATCATATCGTCGGAAAAAAGTTAATGTGAGGGTTGGAGATACTAGTATTGGGTCGAGAGAAATACCAGAAATACCTAATGAGCCCGATTTTTATGAAGGGGAGTTTCAACAGTTCGAGAGAGAACTTGAGGAAGAGGAACGAAATTATCAAGGGTCGGGAAATGATGAGGGGGATAATGAGGAGGCGGGTAATGTTGAGGGGACAAATGTGGAGGCGACTTCTGTTTTTCGGGTTAGACGGGGGCCGCAGGGTAGGTTTGAGAGCTATGCTTCGGGGTCTAGCAGTTCGGGGGTTGAACCGCGTAGGAAAGTAAGGGCTAGGGGGAAAGATTCGAGCTGGATATTGACGGGACCATCACAGGGGGGGTCCTTTAGTACCGGATGTGATTCCGAGTTTTGGTGGACACATTGCTTACGTTATGTGGAATCATCGTGGCTTTGAGCGTGGTTTGTTGACTAAATACACTAGAGAAAGATCATTAGTTGAGCTCCGTAAGTGGATTTTGCCAGATGAGGTTCGCGCGATAGTTGCGGAATCGGATCTTAGTCATTTGCCCAACATTATGCATAAAAATTTGAACATGCCGTTGTTGTGTGCATTTATTGAGAGGTGGCAGCCAGACACCAACACATTTCACATGCCATGGGGTGAGATGACGATACTGCTACACGATGTTGCGGAGATCCTTTGGATTAGTATTGATGGGGATTCTTGTAGCATACCCGAGGCTGATATGGCACATCCCGTGCTTGGTATATCGGAGTTGTTGGCTATGACTGAGGCTGAGTTAGGAGAGCAGTGGGAACAAGGTAATGATGCAAAGATATACAAGGGCAATTTGATTTTACAAAAAGCTTTGAAAGAGTTGGTTGAGGGGGGCAAGCGGGGAGTGGCTTCTGAGGTTCAGGGTTACTTGATGATCTTATTGAGTTCGACGTTATTTTTTGACAAATCTAGTGATAGGGTTCGGGCAAACATATTCCCGTTGCTTAGAGATGTTCGTAGTATTAGTAAGTATGCTTGGGGTGTCGGCACATTGGCTTATCTATATAGGCAGTTGGGTATTTCTTCGAGGGCTGATTGTAAGGGTTTATGTGGTTGTTTGACCTTGTTGCAGTCGTGGATCTTGGTAACCAGTCCTGATACTCCAAGGGCTGATTGGCTTATCCCTGTTTTAGGTCGATGGCGACCTTGGTAACCAGTCCTGATACTCCAAGGGCTTCAATATGGTCTACCAGTTCCGTACCACGCGCTGAGGCGGATAGAGCACTTGTAAAATACCGAGAGCAGTTGGATTTGTTGCCTATAGAGTCGGTAGCTTGGAGACCGTACCCTCAAAATCCCGAGACTGAACACCCTAGTACCGCGTTTCAGGGGTTGTTGAGATTTATCGATATTGTTAAGCCATACTATCCTGAGAGATGTCTTCGACAATTTGGGTACATGCAGACCATCCCGCCCCCCATGCCTCCCACTGACAGGGCTTACCGTCCAGTTAAGTCGATTGCATATGATGTGCAATATGACGGTGCGAGGTTGGACTACGTGTGGAATAATTGGAAAATTCACAGACTACATTTGGATAGGTGTTCATTGCCCGCTCACCCACCACATGCTTACACGCAAGGGTATATGGAGTGGTTTAGTACACATTCGCATCCTTATGTGATGAATGTTCCCCGTGATGACGGTGAGCTGCCCGTATTGAGGTCCCACTTTCCGACTACGGTACGTTTAATATATATTTAATTTTAATATTAATGTGTATTCATATAAATGTGTTTCAATTTTAATATAACTGTCTATTCCTTTACTTTGCAGGTTGGTCAGTCGCTTATTCACCGCTTCTCACATTTTGATGATGTTGATGACCCTGCAATGACCGGAGAATTTAGGCAGTTTATGAGGACCTCGCTTCCAGAAATACGAGCATACACCGGTAGACCCCCAGCTGTTAATAGGGGGAGAAGCTCACGTGGTCGCACCGATAGAGGGAGAGGCTCACGTGGCCGCACCGATACTCCGAGAACCAGTGGTCGCAGCGATGGAGCGAGAGCCAGTGGTAGCACCGATGGAGGGAATGGTGGTACCGATGGCGGGATTGGTGGTACCTAATGAGCGTGTATTTTTAAATATAGCCTTTCTAGTCCATTTATGCACGCTTTCTATGATGTCTTTAGGTGATTTAATATGCACCATATGCCCTATTTGGCTACTTTGGTACTTTCATTACTATTTTGTAGGTACAGAGCTGTGTAGTAGCAGCACCGAGCCAAAGCAGTCCATTATTTGCATGCATTTAGGGGAATGGAAATATCCGGGAAAGGAACTCCATACTATGCCAGAAGACCTCGATCGAGGAGCTTGCCATTCGATCGAGGTGAGTTGAAGCCAGAAGTGCTCGATCGAGCTGCTACCTTTGCTCGATCGAGTAGAAGCCGCTTACCAGTTGGTCGATCGAGTAGATCAAGTGCTCGATCGACTGATTTCCATGAATAAAAGCCTCGATCGAGTGGTTATTTCCCTCGATCGAGTAGATTCTATTACGGGCTTTAAGTCCATTAGGTTAATTAGGTTAAGAGTCGTGTTAGACACTATATATGACTCTTATTTACGTCATTAGTAGGAGGAACTATTATTCAGTTTTAATCAGACAGTAATTAGCATTAATTTTCCATTAGTTTCTGAACTTTACCTTTGGTTTGCATTCGGGTTTATCGACGTGGGATTTGTTCTTTACGCCGGATTTGCTAAGATTGTAAACTTCTTCTTTTCTCTTTTACTCTTAATCTTTAGTCTTAATTACTGTTTCTCTTCCTAATTACTGCTGCGTTATTATCTATGCTTGTTGATTACGATTTTATTATGTCTTTCGTCATATGTTCAATCGTCTTTGTTAGCATAGTTAATAGCATGAGTAGCTAATTCTCTTATATGTTGGGATGAGGGAAACTGTAGTAGAGGCATGTTAGGATAGATTAGTTTGGTTAGTCTTGAATATGAGAATCGATCTTTGCAATTTAATTGAGGTTTAGTCGAATGAGTATACGCAGGAGACTAGGCTAGATAGTTAACCCCGACCTGGATCGAGAGATTGGAAGGGAAGGCTTGCTTAGAATTGATAGGTGACTCCTAAGAGGACGAGAGTTAATTAGGAAAATCCCTAGGGTGGTTTGAGACCGAGAGGAGAAAACCATTGCCCTTCTCATTGATAGATTGACTGACTTAGTTGACCCGTAGATGCCGATACTGCAGTAGACCGAATCCTAGCATATTTTCTCTTTATCTGATTTATTCGTATTAATTTCTATCCTTATTTTCTCTTTCCTTTAACTTTATTTAGTTTAGTTAAATCAATTTCAAAACCCCCAGATTGTTACTGATAGATTTAAATTACAGTTAGTTAGTTTCCTCCCTGTGGAGATCGACCCTACTTCCGCTATCTTCTTAGTTAGTAGACTTAGGTTTTATTTTTGGTGTATAACGACCACATCAAATTTTGGCGCCGTTGCCGGGGAGGCAATTTAATTTTCTGTTATTTATTTCTGTCTCGTCTTAAGGAATTTCTAATTCCTTAAGACTGTTCTTATCTTTCTCTTTATAGTTGTGTATGAGCAGGTCCCAAAGGCTCGAATTAGTGGAAGCTGATCCAGAGCCTGAAAGAACCTTCCTACGCAGGAAGAGAGGGTTAGATAAGACTATTCAGGAGGAAGACTTGAGTACTTCTGAATCCGTCTTCGACAGTTTCATTTTCAAGGAAGATTTGACTGTTGAGACTACTTTGCCAGCAAGGATGCCTAATATTGCTAGCCATTCTGAGCCTACAGCTGCATGTATACCTCAAGGATTCAAACTTACAACGGACGAAGATGGAACTACTTTCGATCTTCGTCCGTCTTATATCAAGCTTGTCCAACAGGATAAGTATAGGGGTGTAGCTGGGGAGGATCCGAGGAGGCATATGGAGACCTTTGCTGACTACTGTTCTTCTATTCCGGTTTCCAAAGGGGTGACATCTGACAAGATCAAGGAATTCTTGTTTCCTTTTTCCCTTACTGATAACGCCAAAGACTGGTTGAAGAACTTGAATCGAGAAGAGCTGGGTATTACTGACTGGACCACACTCGCACTGGCTTTCTATAAAAAGTATTTTCCACCGCAGAGGACGAATGCTTTGAGGGGTCAGATTACTAATTTCAAGCAAACGGCTCATGAAAATCTCTATGAGTCCTGGGATCGATTCAAGACGCTAGTGAGGTCTGTTCCTCACCATGGGTTCGAGCAGTGGTTTCTGTGTAACCAGTTTTACACCGGGTTATATGACGATCATCGAGCCATTTTAGATGCCGCGTCAAACGGGAGGTTCCAGAAGGAAATAGATGATGATAAGGGTTGGAAGCTGATTGAAGAAATGGCAACCCATTGTGCTGAATATGGTAATCCGAGGAGTGGTACACGGACGATAGCTAGTATCGATTCTGAAGGTCTGGATGCAAAATTCAATAAACTAAATGCCAGACTTGATAAATGGGAGAAGAAAGCTGAAGATAACCAGCAGACGGTTCATTTGCTGCAGCAGGATGATATGATTACTTGCAAGAGGTGTGGTGAAACTGGTCACACGGCTATAGACTGTCTCGCTGAAAGGGAACAAGTCTTTTCCTTCCAGCAGTACCGTCAAGGAGGTGGGTACTACAATCAAGGGAATATCCATCCCAATTTGAGATGGACAAGCCAGAACGTCTTAAATCCTACACCTCCACCACCACAGCCGACGTATCAACCGCCACACAAGCAAGGATTTCAGAACATCCAGTCTTCGCAGCAAGCTAGTTCCTCATCTGTAGGAATTGCAGAAATCGGGGAGTTAAAGTCTATGATCCAAGCTTTAGCTATCCAAATGAGCAAAACTGATCAAGCAACAAATGCTACTATTAAGCTTTTGGAGTCGCAGATTGCTCAATTGGCAGGAGTTCGATCGACTAGGCAACCCGGGCAGTTACCGTCTCAAACTGACAGGAACAAGGAGACGCTGAATATGATTACTCTAAGAAGCGGTCTTGCTTATGACAGTCCGGGTACAGTTGCTGATATTTCTGGTGCGCATCCTGATGTCGCGAAGACTGTCGCTGGTAATGCAATCGATCGAGAGAATATTGTTAGTCGATCGAATGAAATGAAGGAGAAACTACTCGATCGAGAGATTTGTGTTACTCGATCGAGTGAATCAGAAAGCAAGTTACTCGATCGAGAGGTTGTTGATGCTCGATCGAGTAATTTAGATGAACAAGTGGTCGATCGAGAGAACCAAGCTGCTCGATCGAATAAGGTGACCGAGGAAACTGATCGATCGAGCAATTTAAGCTCGGATAATCTTCGATCGAGTGACTTAGATACTCGATCGATGGGTTTTCATGAGCGAGAAGCTCGTTCGAAGGGGTTAAGCAAGCGGATGATCAACAATGCAATTGTCAAGGATATGCAACGTGGTAATCCTGACATTCCAGTTCCGTTTCCTGGTCGATTGAAGAAAGCTAAGGTCGAAAAGGAATTTGTTCGGTTCGCTGACATTGTACGCAATCTCAAGGTGAACGTTCCTTTTGCAGACCTCCTATTAAAGGTACCCTCTTACCTAAAATTTATGCGTGAAATTCTTTTGCGTAAGAGGTCCGTAGACACTATAGAGACTGTAGCGTTGACTGAGGAATGCTCTGCGTTCCTCCAGAACAAATGCCCCCCTAAGCTGTCTGACCCAGGTAGTTTTTCTATACCATGTCATATAGGGACCCATCTCATAGACAACGCGTTATGTGACCTAGGAGCTAGTGTTAGCGTCTTACCTTTGTCTTTAGCCAAACGGTTAGGCTTTACCAAGCTTCAGTGTACAAACATGACGGTACAGATGGCAGATAGGACCTTGTCTCGACCCTTAGGAATCATAGAGGATATTCCTGTGCAAATAGGAAAATTCTTTATCCCGGTCGATTTCATAGTTTTGGATATACCTGAGGATTCTCACACTCCCATCATTTTGGGAAGACCGTTCTTGCATACTGCGCAAGCGGTTATTGATGTGGGATTACAGACTCTGACTTTTCAAATAGGGGGGGAGAATTTAGTATTCACGCAGTCTCACGTTAGTAAGGGTCCTATGCTTGTGTCACCATGCTACGCGCTTCCTTTATCTGATATCGCACCTGATTTATTCACGCATGACAAAGCTTCGGTTCCTATCGAGCCTATAGCTCCTATCTGTGATATCCCCATTGCTACCGTAACACTTCCGCCCCAGCACGGGAGCGAATTGGAGGAATATGCTGTTGTGTGTTCCATTACAGGTAGTAAATCAGTGGCATTGGAGCTGGAAAAGGAAAAGCCAGGTTCGCGTGACGACGTAAAGAAGAAGAAGTCCAAGAAGGACAAAGGAGCTCGCATGTACGCAAGTGATTCCGAAGTGGAGCTAGACTCCAAGAACCCAACGTACGTGTGGAGGAAGAAGACGGAACTTACCGCAGCTGAGGGTACTTCCGAAAGTCAAAGGCCACACGGTGGCCTTCTCATGAAACTATTTGGTTGGTAGCCGGGTTTGCAACCCCGTGCAACTTGTAAAAAAAATTTATTGCGTTTTCAATTAGACATTTAGACTATCGCGTGATAATCCGTAGTTTAGATAGACAATTTATATTTCTTATTGGACAATTTTTGGTATTTTCTGGTTTTTGGTTGGCATCGTTTTGCAGGAACGGAAGCGGAATTCGACTGTTCAAAGTCGTGGGCTGTGCAATTATGAAGTGCTCGATCGAGTAAAGCAAGCCACTCGATCGAGCTGTTTTACCTGGAAAAGTTGCTCGATCGAGTAGAATTTCTACTCGATCGACCCACAGTTTGATGCTGGTTTGGGGAAGCCTCTGTTTTGTGAGTTGTTTCTGTTCCTTTAGTTTTTTCCATTCTTTATATATTTCATTCCTTAGGAGCATGAATTAGGTTGTTTTTCCCTTTCCCGTCTATGCTGTTGTGCTTTAGCCAATGAGGACATTGTCTGTTTTGGTTTGGGGAAGTGTTTTACATCCTTTTGCGTCTGCATTTGCATTTGTATTGCATTCACGTTTACAATTCATGTTAATTAGAAAAAATTTGAAAAAATCAAAAATATCACGTTTATTTTTGCATTTAGTTGAGTCGGATTGGAGTCTTGTTCATGATGAAATCGCACTACAAGTTTATTTTCTACTATTCTTTGCACCTTTCTTGATTTACGTAGTAAAATCGAAATAGTGATTTATGAATTTTGTTTTGGAATTTGAATTTGATTATTAGACTTAACTCGACCTTTTGGCAAACTACTTATATATTCTGAGATTTAGAACCTATAACTGGTGACATCTTTGACCAGTTCATCTAGGAATGAGAGTAGTTACTCCCCACATCTCGTGTCATTTGCTTGTATATGAATTTTGATTTCTTATTGCCTGCACGCATTGGGTTTGTGGTCGGTATTACGTGTTTTGAGAATATTTGCATCTCCCTTTTCCTCATTTTACCCCATTAACTCCACATAAAGCCATATCTGCCTGTTGCCCTTAACTACATTCCAAACTAAACCTACCTTTGCCGAGCTAGTTTAGTAGTCGAGGTATATTCTACCGTTGTGTCAGTTTTGGCTCGTTTTTATTGATTGGAGTGGGTTTCTTGTGAGAAAAAGTAGAGAAGTGTTAGTTGTGCCTCGAACGAGCAGTTTGTTTAGCTCGATCGAGCAGTTTCTGTGCTTTATTGCCTCGATCGAGTGACTTAATACACTCGATCGAGAGGTTTATTTTCCTCAGTCAGCCAAAGAAAAAGAAAAAGAAAGAAAAACAAAAACAAAAGAAAAAGAAAGAAAAAATGAAAAAATATATATTGGAAAGAATAATTGGCTGAAGTTGTGTTGTTTACACCTCCTGTGCTTATCATTATTTTGTCGAGGTGTTTTATGGGATTTGTGTTGTTTATGCCTATATTTGTTAAGGCATCGAGCTTAATTTTGATAGTTGGAAGAATGGAACGAGTTCTATTCTGGTCTAGTTAGGAACTACCTTGGCTATTTACCCTCACATTTCCATTAATTATTTTGCTCCTTCTTACCAATTAGCCTCACATATCCATATCTTTGCAATTGTTCGGCGCGTGATTGTCCTTGAACGGTGGTTATGCGTGTGTACAGTGCTTGAATCATCTTTCATATTAGTTAGCAATGCATGTTGTGTCGGTCGTAGTCTAGGTGAGTGACTATATTTTCTGCTCTCTTTCTTATACATATTTACTTACCATTTGCTTGTTGAGAGAAGAGTGACCCGTGAGAGTCCGAATTTGGTTGAGTCTTGCAAGGTCGAAAGTCTAATTTATTTCCAAGATTGTATAAATTCGTTCACTTTCGTATTAAGCTTTGTAGCGATTGATCGAGTGCATTAAACTGTTTAACATTGACTTGTAGCTAGCTCTGAGACTTGCTCCATTCCCCTAGGTTTATTTTGTTCCATTTAGTTGCATTTAGTTGCTTGAGGACAAGCAAAGGTTTGGTTTGGGGAAGTTTGATGCGTGCATTTTATATAGACTTTTTAGTCCATTTATGCACGCATTTCTATGTCATTTGGGTGATATTATATCACCATATGCCCCTATTTGGCTACTTTGTACTTTCATTACTATTTTGTAGGTACAAGCTGTGTAGTAGCAGCAACCGAGCCAAAGCAGTCCATTTTGCATGCATTTAGGGGAATGGGAAGATCGGGACATGAACTCTTGCATGGGAAAGCGTGAAACCGTTCATAATCAAGCCCAAGTCATGACTCACACCACATACTATGCCAGAAGACCTCGATCGAGGAGCTTGCCATTCGATCGAGGTGAGTTGAAGCCAGAAGTGCTCGATCGAGCTACCTCCTTTGCTCGATCGAGTAGAAGCCGCTTACCAGTTGGTCGATCGAGTAGATCAAGTGCTCGATCGACTGATTTCCATGAATAAAAGCCTCGATCGAGTGATTAGTTCCCTCGATCGAGTAGATTCTATTACGGGCTTTAAGTCCATTAGGTTAATTAGGTTTAGAGTCGTGTTATACACTATATATGACTCTTATTTACGTCATTAGTTATTCAGCACTTATTATTCAGTTTTAATTATTCAGTAATTAGCATTAATTCTCCATTAGTTTCTGAACTTTACCTTTGGTTTGCATTCGGGTTTATCGACGTGGGATTTGTTCTTTACGCCGGATTTGCTAAGATTGTAAACTTCTTCTTTTCTCTTTTACTCTTAATCTTTAGTCTTAATTACTGTTTCTCTTCCTAATTACTGCTGCGTTATTATCTATGCTTGTTGATTACGATTTTATTATGTCTTTCGTCCTATGTTCAATCGTCTTTGTTAGCATAGTTAATAGCATGAGTAGCTAATTCTTTTATATGTTGGGATGAGGGAAACTGTAGTAGAGGCATGTTAGGATAGATTATTTTAGTTAGTCTTGAATATGAGAATCAATCTTTGCAATTTAATTGAGGTTTAGTCGAATGAGTATACGCAGGAGACTAGGCTAGATAGTTAACCCCGACCTGGATCGAGAGATTGGAAGGGAAGGCTTGCTTAGAATTGATAGGTGACTCCTAAGAGAACGAGAGTTAATTAGGAAAATCCCTAGGGTGGTTTGAGACCGAGAGGAGAAAACCATTGCCCTTCTCATTGATAGATTGACTGACTTAGTTGACTCGTAGATGCCGATATTGCAGTGGACCGAATCCTAGCATATTCTCTCTTTATCTGATTTATTTCATTTTAATTTCTACCTTTATTTCTCTTCCTTTAATCTTATTTAGTTTAGTTAAAACCTTTTCAAAACCCCCTAGATTGTTACTGACAGATTTAGATTTCAGTTAAGTTAATTTCCTCCCGGTGGGATTCGACGCACTACCTCCGGCTAATCTCTTAGTTGAATACTTAGGTTATTATTTTTTGGTGTATACACGACCACATTCAGTAACCGATGGCAGGATTGGTGGTACCGATGGCGGGAATTGACGTTTTTTTTTTGTTGTTTGTTGGATTTTTTTTAGACTTTGTTTGTTGGGATTGTTTTTAGACTTTGTGTGTTGTTTTTTTTTTTGACTTTGTTTGTTGGATTTTTTTTTAAACTTTGTTTGTTGGTTTATTTTAAGACTTTGTTGGACTTGGTCGTTTGAATTTGTCACTAAAAACGAAAGATCAAAAAACGAAAATAAATTCTTGATAAATAAATTGTTAAATTACAAACCAAATACAAAACTAACTAGTTCTAGGATCCCGCAAAAGTCCCCTATTTACATAATCCCACCAAAAATACAGTCTGTCTTTATAAATAAATTCATAATATTCAATGTCGAGAGAACGATTACGCTTCCATAAACTGTGTATAGGAGGCATGGCACATTCGTCATTCATGCGTACACGAACCTAATGATCACCTGTATGAAGTATCCACAAAATACCATACGGAGCTCGAGCACCTGGTGTAGCGTAGAGGTAAGTACGTGGAACACCCAAACCTTGAATCTACACCATTATAGTATGACATATTCAAGCAACATACTGTCCAATTGAAAGCCGTTGCAAAACCAAATAAATCCAAGCCTTCCATCCAATTAGGCTTCTGACACGGTGCATGTGTAGCCCATTTGATTCGTCTACAAGCTTGGTCACGTTCACCATAGTAAATGATCGCATAAACTTGGTTTTTCAACTCTAGCAATAGTAGTCGTCGCATTTGTAGATAGTTTTTCTCATCCCCTTTTCTTGCATGTGAGACAACTCGAAATCCACAATGACCATCGCCTCTAGGGTCAAAAGCATCTAGAAACCCATGTTGGTTCGGCACCGGTACAAAGTCCTTATATCCAAAAGCCTCGATGTCACTGACAAGATTATAATTTATCTCAAGATAAGGACCTTCACCTACATTGAATTATTTACAACATTAAGTTAAAAGAAAATAATAACAGAAAATTAACTAAAGAAAATAATAACAGAAAATTAACTAAAGAAAATAATAACAGAAAATTAACTAAATAAATAAATTGTAAAACTAGAATGTACCTCCATTATCGTTACTTGTTGACGTTGACGTACTCTTGTACCTACGTCTGGCATGCTCCCCACCTGATTGATTACGAGTATTGGACTTCCTTGGACGGCCACGAGGTATATCTACAATTTCCGGGGTTTCAACAACCTCGTTCTCGGGAAACAACTTACTGAAGAGCGTCTCAATAACATCTCTTTGGACTGATTGGTGGGATGTTCGAACTTTATTGAAGAGTTCCTCCATTACTTCATTACGGTCACAACGACGATGACTGGATTTCGTGTAAGCCAACCTTGACCAAAATTCATGCACATCTTCTGGGTGGATTCTTTTGTTCTGAACCCACAAATTATGTAGCATACAAGCACACAACAATCTACGGGTGCTCCATAAAGTACATCCACATTCTCCCTCCATATCATCACCTAAATTAGTACCGCGAATAAACTCCGTTTCCATTTCCGTAATAGCTGTCGCTGATACTCTTCCGCTCAACATTGAAAACAGTTGTCGTTGAAACAAATTAGATACAAGGGTCTTGCTAATAGAATCTTCCAATGTCCTTCGAATCTCAATGTGTTGACCATGCATCATAACATCAGCCCGTCTCCACAAATTGTCCAAGGTAAGCTCAGCTGATCCTAACCACATCTTCAATTGCGCATGAGCGGACTCAACTCTAGATGTAGATGTGTTACCAAAATGATCACCAAATTAGTGAAACATTTGGCAAACATATGAATTTTAACCCACCATTGAGTTTCAAGATAAGTGATAAGTCCGGGTTGATAAGCATACTTTCTCCTTAACTCGCCCCACTCGCTTTGACAATCATCAAGCGTTTTTGCTTCAACCACTTTCTTTCAAGCACCATGTACTATACGTTTTCCAAAAGTTCCATCTTTTCGCAAGTTTGTAGCTTTCGTCTCAACTGCATTGTAAATATGCCACAAACACAAGAAATGCGGAGTTGTTGGAAATACATGGGGAAGTGCTGCAATTAGACCGCCTTCGTGATCAGTGACAATGACCGTCGGTTTCACACAAGGTTCCAACAAAGATTCCAGCCTCCTCAAAACCCAAGTATAACCATCGGTGGATTCTCTCATTATCAATGCATACCCTATTAAAAAACTTTTGCCAACGGGAGTGACACCAACACATTGTACCAAAATAAGCCCATATTTGTTGGTTTTATACGTAGAGTCTATCAAAATCACATTTGGCCATGCTTTAAACATTTGGGCTGCCTCGGGGTGAACAACCCAAACACGTTCAAGAGCTCTTGTTTCCTCATTTACCATGAAATCACGGATATATCCAGCTTCGGTGGCCAAGTGCAACATATATTGCACACTATTCCTCCCGTCTCTATCTTTTGCACTAAGTCTGGCATTTTCATTGTATATTTGTTTCAAGCGCGGTGCCGGTTGATCAGAAAACAAACGTGTGAAAGCATTTCTAACCATCCCCGGTTTGACATGAGACTTACGCTGTTGCTTAATAAATTCCTTTTGTTCATCATTAAATTGTGCTCTACGTCTATGACCTTCAAGGAACTCTCCAAAAGAGTGATTGTGAAACCCACATTTTGGAACCACTACCCACATTGTCAAACCTCTTTTAACCACTTTCAATGCAAATCGACACATAATTTTTTTTGTAGCTGATTTCCTTAACGGTTTCTCCGGATTCTTGGCATTGCTTATATAAGGTCCATACCGATCACATGTGATCAATTTAAACGGGGGACGCTTTTCCATGTGATACGTGTGATTTAACAAATGAAACCCCAACCCGTAAGCAACCTCATTACATTTATCAAATGTTTCCTCAAACGTTGTAAAGGGATTTTCAAAGATAAAAGAATCGCCGTAATTCACACCATCTCCCGTCGGTCCTTCTTTATTTTCCTAATTAATTCCATTAAAAATTATATATATTAAATACATTTTGTTTTTTTAAAAAAAAAACGACTTACAATTTAAAAAAAAAAAAAACCCTAATTACACGAATGGACCTGGGCCAAAACGTGTGAAATACACGAATTAGCCTGGGCCAATTCGTGCAGATCACACGTTTTGGCCTGGGTCCATTCGTGTGGATCACACGTCTGAGCCTGGGCCAAAACGTGTGATCTGCACGAACTGGCCATGGCTAATTCGTGTATTTCACACGTTTTGGCCATGCTTATTACGCGAATCTGATACGATAGCATAAGTCGACTTAAAAAAAAACGAATTTCGTAAATCGAATTTTACCGTCGCATTTTCGGTCTCGTTTTTCGTGGTTTCCGTGGTTTCTGTGTTAACCCGTTCCTACTCGTCATTTTCGTGACCCGTATTGTCGTCCCCTTCATCAAACCCGCTATCCTCGCCGTAAGCATAATTAGCGTATTCATCGCTATAACGATAATGTTGTTGCGCATTCCACTCGTTTGCAAATCGAGGTTCGTTATCATAATTATTGTACGACGACGTAAAAAGATACTCGTAAAAATCATTACCGTCACTCATTTTCGAAACAAAGGAAAAAATAACTTTTAGAGATTTTTTAGAGAGAAGGGCAAAAATGGAAAATGAAATGAAAATAGGGGGCGGGATGAGTAATAAGGGGGCGGGATATAGCAATTTTGAAAAATAAAGGTAATTCTATTACATGGGATTAGGTGTATTAGTTTGTAATATTCCTAGTTAATTTAAAGTATGTAATATTTTGAGAATGACCATTACAGTTTAGAATATTGTCATTAAATAACTCTTGATAAATAGTGTAGGAATCACGATATTAAAATTTATTTTTACAGAATAAGACAAATTGAGCATTAGAGAACCTCAAAAACCAAACATCAACATTTGTTTTAGTTTAAGAGTAAGTCAGTATGTTGTATTTTATAGAAGATTATGATTTGATAGCAGATAATCTTTGGTCTATTCACGAGAAATGATGACTATATTACGGAGCACTATATTCAATCTTGTATATATGATATTGAGTATGTGAATACCGTGAAATCCATAAATTTGGGTACACTATCGTCAGGGATCGTTTCTTGAACAACCACATAGCCACCTGCGCGAAAAGGTACACCATATTATTACTTGATACAAAGGGAATTAGATAATGAGTGCAAGGATTAAACGACATAAGCCATAGCACTCTTTCTACCATCATCTATAATAAACACCATTAAATAGGATGAAATTGTAATCAATAACTCATCAGGCAAAAAAAAACCAATCAAAAGCCAATGTCAAAACATTTTGAATGCAACGTAATATAAACAATAAATAATAAGAATTAGTAAATAAACTAATAGTGAGGAGGGCAATGACATTAAAAAGATTTCTTATCATACACATGTATAATTGTATATATACAAATATTAGGATCAAGTTTCTAAGGGTGTAAATTTTATCTTTTAATGGAGTACTTGCTATCATATTAGATTCTATTTTTAATTAATTATTCTAATGCAAGCTATGTTGGGAATCAAAGTGTATTTTACACGGAAGCGTAATGAAAAATACTATGTGATAAGAGTAAGACGATAATAAAAATTTGGACTCTTACAAAAACTTTATTATCACTCAAACAAATTGGAAATATACCAATTACAAATAAAAAACTCACACACTCTTAATCTCACTATTTTTCTCTGACTCACGAATACTACAGCACACTACAATTTTTCTTGTAATGCTTGAGTTCTAAGTACATTTCCTAGATAGCACTTGGCTATTTATACTATGCAAGAGTACTATTTAAATAGTGGCTTTCACACATACAAACACTATACTATATAAGAGTTATTGCCATCTAAAGTTACGTAGCATGCAAAACTAGAAAAGTTGGACACTATGTTTTTACTACTTAATTTCCATGAGCCTATTAGAGATAGGCAAGCCACCAATTGTGACTATGAGCATGAACCTCTAACAGTGCATTTGTGTGGACGGAGATGAAGTATTAGTTGAGTTTTAACACTCCCCCTCAACGACTACTCTCATATTAGAGCTAGCCGAGAAATCATACCCAATTGCATTCGAAACTTCTCAAACTTTGGTCACCTAAACCTTTGGTAAATATATCTGCGACTTGATCATCCTTCTTGATGTAGCCAAGATGAATCTCACCTCTTAGTACCTTCCCTCGTACAAAATGATAATGTAATTCAACATGCTTCGTCCTAGCATGAAAAACTGGATTTTCTGCTAATCTCATTGCTGACATGTTGTCATAATAGACCTTCACTCCAGAAACAACTGGTTGATATAGATCCTTCAAGATTTGTGTTAGCCACACACACTCTTGTGTTACCATCGCATATGCTCTATACTCTGCTTCTGTACTCGACAACGATACAGTAGGTTGCCTCTTACTACACCACGAAATAGCACCCGAACCAAGACTGAACATATATCCAGTGGTTGATCGAGGTGTGTCATGATCATCGGCATAATCAGCATCACATTACCCGTGAATTTTAGACAATTCACCACTTGGGTAAAATATTCCATAGTCAACGGTTCCCTTAATATACCTCAATACACGTCGTATTGCTTCCAAATGAGACTTATTTGGATTTTACATGAAACGACTCACCACACTTACCGCGTAAGCGACATCAGGTCGAGTCAATGTGAGATATATAAGACTTCCCACGAGTTGTCTATACATCGTCACATCCTCCAAATCTTTTCCCTCTGTAGAACATAGTCTGACATTGATCTCGGTTGGAGTTGACACCGGTTTTCAATCAAGCATTCCGTACTTCTCCAAAATATCTTGGGCATATTTTTGTTGACAAAGAAATATCCCACATTTGGTTCTATCTACCTCTACACCAAGAAAATGCTTTAGCTCTCCAAGCTCTTTCATATGAAACCTTATTGAAATATTTGATCTTATTTGATTAATCTCTCTTTCATCGTCTCCAGTGATGATAAGATCATCCACATAAACGAGAACCACTGATAACTTTCTATCTTGAGCTTTCACGAACAAGCTCGAATCTGCTGGAGCAACTGAATAACCACTTTGCAATAAGAATTCAGCTATCTTACCATACCATGCTCGTGGCGCCTGCTTCAATCCATAAAGAGCTTTCTTCAACTTACATACATAATGTTGATCAGAACTCTCAAACCCTTTTGGTTGATCCATCTATATGTCTCTATCAAGCTCGCCATGAAGAAATGCATTCCTCACGTCCATCTGCCACAATTTCCATAGGTTACTAGCTGCAAGTGCTAGTAAAACACCTACCGTGGTAATCTTTGCAACTGGACTAAAAGTTTTATCATAATCTAGCCCATATTGCTGAGAGAATCCTCGAGCTACGAGTCGTGCCTTGTACCTTTCAATAGAAGCATCTGGCTTGGTCTTCACTTTATACACCTACTTACATGAAATGGGTTTAACATCACTTGGCTTTGACACTAACTCCCTCGTTTCATTTTTATGGAGTGCTTGGATTTCCTCTTCCATAGCCTTCATCCAATCTTTGCTACGAGCGGCCTCATCGTAACTACTTGGCTCTTTCACGGTATCTTCCATCATTGCTGCATTTGCATACTTAGGATTTGCTTTATGTGGTCGGCTAGTTCTCCTCAACTGTTGTTGAATTTCTTATCCTGGATAAGGACATCTTCAACCTGACTCGGTCTACCTTCTTCAAGAGTTCTGTGGCGTAATCCTGTTCTCCAGGGAGTTTTCTCTTTTACTGGTGAAGGTTGAGATTCTTCACCATTGGATTCACCATCACTTTGACTAGACTGATCATGTTGATCATCCATCTTATTCTTGAGTTTTTCCTCAATCTTCGTTGAGTCTGGCAGTAACATAGTCTGTGATGACCACCACGATGATGCTTCGTCAAACACCACATTTCTTGACACATGATACTTATCAGTAGTTGATCACAACATTTCCAACCTTTCCTTTGATCATCGTACCCAAGAAAAATACAACGGATCGCCTTCTTGTCAAACTTGGTACGGAGATGATCCGGAACAAAGACATAACATACACACCCGAAAACTCGGAAGTGACTTACAGCAGGTTTTAGCTTCCACAACTTCTCAAATGGAGAGACGTATTCTAGTCTCGCTTGTGGTAGCCTATTTGTCACATGTGTAGCTGTTTTCATGCATTCAGCCCAGTTACGTGGAGGTACTCTTCGCATGTACCATACTTCTGCATATCTCGGCAAGATGTCGATTCTTCCTCTCTGCTACTCCATTCTGTTGTCGAGTGTTTGGACACGTCAACTGGCGTTTGATCTTGCAATCTTGTAGATATCGTGTGAATTCTGTGGATGTGAACTCTCCCTCATTGTCTGTACATAGACACTGAATCTTGCTACAAATTTCTTTTTCCATTTTTTCCTTGAAAGTTTTGAAATTGTCAAAAGTTTCTGATTTTTCCTTTAAAAAATCAACCCACACATACCTTGAAAAATCATCAATGAAAGTGATCATGTAACGATAACCACTAACAGATGGTTGCTTCACCGGACCAAATAGGTCAGAGTGAATAAGCTCCACAGGTGCATTAGCCTTGAACCGTGACTTCTCATATGGCAACTGGTGTGCTTTGCCAAATTGACACACATCACAAACTACATCTTCCTTCATATCTAGTTGAGGAAGACCATTGAGCATTGATTTACTCATCATGACTTTAAGCTTTGTGTAACTTAGATGCCCCAAACGTGCATGCCATAAATCAGCCGTCTCATTTTTCCTAGCTTTGTCTACATATGCCGTTTGAGCGGACATTACGTAAACCGATTCCAAACGCCGCCCTTCCATGATTGGAGATGAATTTTTATCCAAGCTTGGATACACTTTCACATCATTAGGCCCAAACACAACATGGTTTCGCGAAGCGGCTAGTTGTGACACCGATATTAAATTTTTCGTCATACCCGATACATGATAGACATTATCAAGATGAACTTGTTTGTTACTATATCTTGGGATAACCATGGCCTTGCCAATATGAGTGATTGACAACTCCGAGTTGTTTGCAGTCACAACAACTCGTCCACGCTTGTACTCGGACATGTTTAGAAACTTCTCTTTGTCTCCCGTCATGTGATTTGAGCAGTCCAAATCAATTATCCAATCATCTTTATAATTGATTAGTTTGTCACTCTCCGCGACTAGTGCCATTGATTTATGCACCGTCGAATACTTGCTTGAACCTTTTTGTTCAGCTGCATATGAAGTTTAAACATCCCATTTAACTTCATTATTCTCGTGCTCTTTTGATGTTGCGACATTTCCTTCTGCAGGTTTTGACCAACAATCTCAAGCATAGTGTCTCTTTTTCCCACAATTATAGCAAACATCATCTTGTCGCCCTTGACCTCTTTGTTGGTCTGATTGTGGATTTTGACGAGCTCCCCCTTGTTGGAAGCCTCCTCTTCCTTGGCCTCTTTTGAATCCTCCTGGCTTTCTATTTGAACTACCTTGAGAACTCGATCCAAAATTTCTCTTGTCACCTCCTTGGTATGACTTTTTATTACCAAAGAGAGCCTTTTCCTCGTTCTTGATGGATGCTCCAGACAGTTGCTTATCTAAAGCTCCTTGGTTGGCTAACATATTTTCAAACTCAATTAGAGTTGGTTGTGTAGCCCAACCTCGAATTGCTGCAACAAGAGT